>BJCO01791410.1:0-25095 GCA_018326465.1 Flaveria floridana | reverse complement strand
AAAGAAAACTTTTTATACAAACCCTAATCGAATCAAAGCCGAATCCGACCAACTAAGACTTAGACACTCTTGTTGCTCCTTAAATAGGTTTAGAGCAGTAGAAAATCACTTAATATATTCATGTTAGGGTGCTAGACTTGAGATATTCCCGGCATACGAAGGATTTCTTTGCTTAATATCTAAGGTGAGTTCTAGTGATCCCTTTTTACTTACTGTTTTTGGGATGAAACATGCTCTTTTGTTTTATGAACTATGATTGTGCTTTACTTGATGTTTGTATGTGGGACTTTTGGATACCTGTTGATACTCATATCATGACCATTAATTCTTTTGTGAACCGCTTGCTTTATATGGATAGATCTATTTGGGGAATCCCCCACGATGACTGATACTAAAAATGATGCTTTTATATGCACTTGGTCCCCGGTTGGCCTCTTCAAAACTTGTGTTTAACCGGATATTCCCGAAGGAAGGAACCAAGCCTCATGATGACTGATACTAAAAATGATGCTTTTAAAATCAAATGAGATTTTTCATAAGCTTTCACACTTGATTTTAAAACCTTTACTATGGACTTTAAGAGTTCATTTTATTGTTTTTGAAACTTTAAGCAGTTGAATTCACCAACTTTTTAGTTGACACTATTTTCTTTTGAGCATGTTTCAGGTAACCCGTGAAGACTCTTAGCTATTATGGAAGACTTAGACTCAACCACGAGACCATGGCATTGTTTGTGTGACCAATTTGTGACTTGAACAATTTGATACAATGACTATTTAATTTATGTTGAAACATGTAAACATTTGGGGGCTCGATCTGTTTCCAGCCCGGTGTCTTTTAAAAACTTGAAATGCCATGTGATGTTCTCTCCCTTTGAGCTCCTATATTGGTTTGCTTCCGCTGCCATGTATGTTGTTGCTAATCTTTGACGTCCCACCCTACCTGGGCCCGGGTGTTCTAAACACGATAAAATCATTAATCTCAGAATAATTAGAATACTTGGTAAAAATCGAAGCTAACGGGAAATGAAATTTATTAGGTTACGAGAAAACTTAATCGAGCGTGTACGAACCGACCCGTATTCGAACCCGTTGCTTTAACCCTAGGTATTTAAACAACTTTTCCACCCTATCTTTATTTGAAAACCCTAAAAACCAAACAAAATGCCCTCAAAGGCTGCACCAGCCGACTTCGCCGGAGCAGGAGGCTCCATGACGGAGCTGCGGCGGCGGACGGTGGCGCCGGAGCGGTGGCGGCAGTGTCCGGCGACTTTCTCAGCCCACCCCCACTAATCTCGACCCCCTGATCACGATGGTGGTGGTGGTTTCATCTGATTTTCAATGATAGTGGAGATAAAGAGGAGAGAAGGTGGCGGAGGCTAGGGTTCCGGCGAGAGATTCCGGTCATCGGAGCGGCGAGTGGCGGCGAGTGCCACACATGGTCATCCTCCTCTCGACGAGTTCTTTGCAATGGTTGAAGCTGTGGTGGCGATTTTGTGGGGTGTGGTTGCGATGGTGGTGGATCTTGAAGGCCGACAAGGCAGATGATGGTTGTGGAAGGGATGGTGAAGGCGATGGCTGTGTTGTGCCGACTGTGGTGATGGTTGTTGGCTGTAACCGCGACTATGGTTGTCAGGTGTCGATAGTGGTCGCGACGGTGATAGATGTGGCTGTGGTCGTGTTGGTGGTGGTCGTTAGCTGCGGTTATGGTAATGGTGGTAGCTGAAATCACGGCTGGGACAGTTGGCGATGGTTGGTGTCGGCTGGTGGCTGCCGAAGTTGGTGATGGCAGTGTGCAGGCCGTAGTTAAGGGTATCGGTTGTGTCGGTTGTGGCTGTGGTTGTCGGTTATGGTGTTGGTTGTGATTGTGTTGGCTGTCATGGTTGTGGCGATCGATGGCAGTCGATTTAGGGCACCCGAGGGCTGCCCAAGGCGGCGGTGACGAGGTAATAGGCTATTGTGTTGGTTGAAAGCTGTCAAAATAGTCGATTTGGTGTCGGTTAGGGCTGTAAATGTCAATAATGGTGGTAGTGTTGACGATTGTGATTTTGGTTGTGATTAGGATTGTGTTTGGGGCTGTTGAAGGTAGTTAATAGTCGTGCATGTGACGGTTGTGGTGTTAAATGTCGGTTGTGGCGGTGATGCATAGTGATTGTGGAGATGATGGAGAAGGATGTGAATATGGATGTTGGTTTGGGTTATCAAGTGGAGTGGCGAGTTGGTCCACTTTGATAATGGCCTACAAATGATTAGAATGATCGTAGAAAATAGTAGTTGGAATGGCGTTTTAGTAGTGTTGGAGTGGTCTTGATCGCGTGGTTGTTGTTGTTAAGGGTTGTGGTTGTTGTTGTTAAGGGTTGTGGTCATGTTAGGATGGCAAGGTAAGGCTTTGGTCAATGTGGTCAACGAGCAGTCAACGGAACGGGAACACGATTAAAACAAGGCGTAAATGAGTGGGTTAGAATATATAACCAAGTGGAAGGTAAAATCGCACGCGCAACGCATTTGAAATTAAATTATAATTTGCATACGTGTTATTTGAGCTCTAATTAATTAAAGGCTTAAAATATAAAATATGTAAATTATAAACGAAAATGAACGTCACTTGTTATAATTATCTGATTTTAAATGGATGGTTTGGACTCGAGATTTAAATAACAACGTCATTTATTAGAAATCAACCTAGATAAATATACGAAGCATTACATTTTGGGGAAATGGTTATAACATGTCATTGATTATACAAAGAAATTGACGACATGTCACATTAAATCGTACAAGACTTAGAGATGTAATTCCTACAAATACGATTGTGCATTTAAATATTTATACAATGAACATTTAGGTTAACCGACATCTATACGTTTTATTTAAGGTAACAGACCTAAAATGCGATAATGTTCCACGATCTTGTTGTTATTAATAGGCAGTCATCTCATTGTTATTGAAATAAATATTATTTGGTATCCCCTTTTTATTAAAAATATAGTCAACTATTATCAATAATTGAATTACTTAGCGTCAATCAAGTTAACTAATATGATGTGAACATGAACATTATAAACATTGTTTGAAACATTATATATTACTTACATCGTCAATGCGAGTTATTTTTAAAGATTTGGAATCCATGATATAAATTGACTTTCTGCATTTTTCATGCTAAGACTCAATTCTTGATTAAATGCATTAACTAACCTAATGTACACGAGTTGATTCATGACAATTAATAAATACACAAGAAGCTATGATACACTAGGATACTAATCACAAACATTAATTTAACTAAAGAGCTCAATTGCACGCATGTGATAACATCGTGCTAATTCTAAACGTGAATCTTATATGTTCTAGTTAGGACTGCTTTGTTGGTGATCATCACTTTTCTTTATCAAGCTCTGAAATTATATAAGTATACCAGGTGAGTTCTAGTGATCCCCTTTTACTTACTGTTTTTGAGATGAAACATGCTCTGTTGTTTTATGAACTATGATTGTGCTTTACGTGATGCGTGTATGTGGGACTTATGGATACCTGCTGATACTTATATCATGATCAGTAATTCTTTTGTGAACCGCTTGTTTTATATGGATAGATCTATTTGGGGAATCCCCCACACACAGTGGCTCCCGCTAAAGGGAGGTACCCCACTGAGATCCTGAGGGATCATATGTGGCATGTAACAGGTTTTGATTAAGAAACTATGGTGAACCATCCTGGCAGGTATGGTTCACTGTTTTAAGGGTTGGTTCCTTCCTTCGGGAATATCCGGTTAAACACAAGTATAGAAGAGGCCAACCGGGGACCGAGTGCAGGGTTGATTGTGATACCCCACGATTATTGTTTCTAAAAATGATGCTTTTAAAATCAAATGAGATTTGTCATAAGCTTTTACACTTGATTCTAAACTTTTAAATGTGGACTTCAAGAGTCCCTTTTGTTTTAAGACTTAAATCACTTATGTTTTGAAAGTCAACTAATGGATTCTAAAGAGACTTTTATTTTTAAATTTTTAAGCACTTGAACTCACCAACTTTATGTTGACACAAAATCTTTTTGAGCATGTCTTCAGGTCCAGCTAGGGAGAATAGTTGAGCTATAGAAGATACCAAAATCCGAGGCAAGAAGTGAGGGTAGGTGTTGAAGACAAAAGTCGAGCCTAGAAGCTTTAGTTACTGAAGGATCAAGAAACCTTTACCAAAAGATTGATCATGACACCTATAGACTGTAGATTTAGGCACATTGTGAATTGAAACAAAGCCAATATTCTGATGTAAATGTTGAAAGTTGTATTGTATTAAACCATTTAGTTTCCGCTGCATTTTGGTTATTGTTTACTAATCGTGACATCCCGCACCTCTGGGCCCGGGGTGTGACAGGCCTACTGGCTGTGAGATACATAAGTGAACCTATCATAGAACGGTAGTGAGTCTGATCCACTGATTTGCCTTCAGGATTAGGACCAATCTTCGCTTTAGTATCAACAGGAGTTCTGATGGACTGACAATCAACAAACTTGAACTTCTTCAGCATTGTTTCCACATATTTTGATTGATTGATGAAGATTCCATCTGTTGTCAGTTGGACTTGTACTCCTAGAAAGAATGTGAGTTCTCCCATAGCACTCATTTGAAATTTTGAATGCATGAGATTTTCAAAGTCTTTACAGAGTGTCTTGTTTGTTGAGTACATATATCTGAACAAGCAACATCTCCTTTCCTTTTCTTTTTCTGAAGAGAGTCTGATCAATCTTCCGTTTTTCATACCCATTTTCAAGAAGGAAGGATGATAGATTCTGTACCACTTCCTTGGAGCTTGATGAAGGCCACACAAGGCTTTGTCCAGCTTGTATACCCAGTGTGGAAAATCTGGGTCTACAAATCCAGGAGGTTGACTCATAAAGACCTCTTCAGCAACCTTTCCATACTGAAATGGACATTTCACATCCATTTGATAAACAGTGAATTTCATGATTGCTGACTATGCAAGAAAGATTCTTATGGCTTCTAGTCTGGCTACAGGGGCAAATACTTCATCATAGTCGATTCCTTCTTCTTGTGTGTACCCTTGAGCTACTAGTCTTGCTTTATTTATAATGACGATTACCCTGTCATCAGTTTTATTCCTGTACAGCCACCTGGTACCGATAGGGTATTGTCCTTCGGGAAGATCTACCAGCTGCGATACTTCTTGTTTCTTGAATTGTAACAACTCTTCCTGCATTGCTTCAATCCAACTATTCTCTTGAAGAGCCTCTTTGATATTCTTTGGTACTATTTGACACAAAAAACAAGAGAACAAGCAGATGTTTGCTATGCTTAACTTGCTTCTTGTCACCCGTTCATTAAGGTCACCAATGATGTTGTCTACTGGATGATTCTTGTGTATTCTACTGGTTAGAATTGAGTCACCAACAATGGTTACATCAAGATTGGAGACATTCAAATCATCTTGGTGTGAGGCAACTTCATCTTGTATTGTTTGGGAGAGTTGAAAATAATCAAATTCTGTTCCAGTTCCTGCTTTAGCCTTAGCAGGACTTTGATTATTTCTATCATTTGAAGTTCTTTCATTGTCAACTTCAGGGATGACATTATTTTGAGTTCTAACTTCACCTTAATTTCTGAATTCAATGGAGGGATCTTCTGAGGGAGAAGGAATTATGCTGAGACCATCCTCAATTGAAGCACTTTGATTTTGAACTATTTGTCTGACGGATCAGCTTGTAATGGAACCTCTTCATTAAGTTGATCAGTTGATGTTGGAGGAATCATTGGAAAGTCATTCCTTCTTTCTACTAATGATGAAGGTACAGCTGATTGTAGGTTTCCTGCATCAGACATGTTAAATTGATCAAACGATTTTGTGAATGAGTCAATATCAAACAACCAGTCAGGACCATTGATTGATTTGGAAAATGAATGTTTCTTGAATTGAACATTTGTTGATTCATCAATTATGTTTAATCTAGGATTAAACACTCTGTAAGCCTTTGAGATAGAAGAATAACCTACAAAGAATCCTTTATCAGACATTGATGAAAACTTTCCTAAATGGTCTTGGGTTTTTAATGTTGAGATAGGACAACCAAATTACTTGAAAAATCCAATAAATGGTTTTCTTTGAAATATAAGCTCATAAGGTGTCTTATTACTTTCTTTGACAATCAGAGTTCTATTTTGTACAAAGCACGATGTGTTAACTGCTTCTGCCCAAAAAGGTGATTGGAAGTTTAGCATCTGCTATCATGGTTCGTGTTGCTTCAATTAGTGTTCTATTTCGCCTTTCAGCTACCCCATTTTGTTGAGGAGTTCTAGCTACACTAAATTGATGAGTTATGCCTTTGGTTGTACAAAAAGAACTCATATCTTCATTTTTAAATTCTATCCCATTATCACTCCTGATTGTTTTGACTTTAAGATCAAGTTGATTTTCAATTTTTGTGATAAAATCCTTTATTAATTATGACGCTTCGTTTTTATGAAGTAAGAAAAAGACCCATGTGAATCTGGAAAAGTCATCTATGATCACCAAACAATATTGTTTCTTTCCAATACTCATAACATGAGTAGGTCCAAATACATCCATATGAAGTAGCTTCAATGGAGAATCGTTTGTGTTCACCAACTTTGGCTTGTGAGAGGACTTGTGTTGTTTCCCTTTGAGACACGCTGAACAATGGTCAATAAAGTGAAATTCTTTTTGGGGTAAACCAACAACATGATTTCCCTTAACCAATCTGTTCATGTTTTTGAAATTTGTTTGTCCCAAGCGTCTACAACAAAGTTGTGACTCATCAAAAGATGCTTTTAACAGAAGACATGTTTCTTCTTTAGGTAAAGCAGAATTGAGGTTTTGGACATAAGTATTATTCTTCCTCGGGGTTTTCAAGACAACCCATTCTTTAGGAATTTGGAATCCTGGTCTTAGAATATGGCAATGAGTGTCAGTGAAGTGAGTTGAATATTTCTTGTCACAGATCTGAGACACGCTGAGTAGATTGAAGTTCAGTTGTTCACAGTAGTTCACTCTGTCCAAGCTCAGCATCTCATTTGACACAGATCCTTCACCAGTAATTCTGCCACCTTGTAAATCTCCACCAAATGCCACAGTAGTTCCTTGAATATGCTAGAAGTCATGAAGGAGGGAACGATCTCCAGTCATGTGTCGGGAGCATCCACTGTCCACATACCATAAGCTGTTGGACCTGTATGAATGGCCCTACAAGCACAGAAAGAACTAATTAGAAAGTGAAACCCAAGCCATGATGGTCTTGGGTTTCCTGTTCCTATCCATGATAGTAACCTGTTGGTACTTTCCTCTAAACGGGGGCTTTGGGGATGAGGTCATGCTTGATTTCTTTCTAAATCTTGATTGGTTTATCATATCAACTGAAGAGTCAGATGAGTATTCAAACCTTTGATCCCTATTTCTTTTCAGAAATTGGATATGTTTTTTGTTGTCAAACTTTGCTTTAGAGTTGTAAAAATCATGAGTTTGTTTTACTTTTTGATTTTATATTTTTGAACTCTGTTTGACTCTTTTAGATTTTTCACATCATCAACAGACTTAGAAATTCTTTGTTGAGCATGACTATTGATCTTGTGTTTCTCAGACATGATTGGGGAGATGGGCTTGTTTTGAGGAATTTTCAATCCCTTTTGTTTGAAGAAACAATCAGATGTGTTGTGATTTATCATGTTACATACTGAACAGTATTTATTGAAAAAGCAGTTCTTGGTAGAATGATTGTTCATATCATAGATTGAGTAGTATTGATTGAAAAAGCATTTGTCTGTTCTGTGTTTAGACATTTCACACACATCATAATACATGTGTTTGTTTCTAGCTACTGATCCTGGTGTTGAGGCTTTTGTAGCTTTACCAGTTTTGGATTGAGTTCCATTCCTTGATTTTGATGAGAAAGCCTGATCAGCCCTATTAGTAGTTTGTTTCACAAGACTACTGATTTTGTTTTTCTAAGGCAGATTTTGCTTTCTTAATCTTTGCCTAACCTCCTTTTCTTGTTGGTTCACATGCTCCTTATTGAAAATATCAAAGCCAACCCCTTGCTTTGATTTTGATGTTTGAGGGTCTGAGTTAATTTTAGCTTTTGAAACCAGAGAAATTTTTCTTTTCCTTTTTGGTGAATCATTATCTGATTTGATTGAATTCTTAGGAGAGTTGATCTCACAATCAGATCTGCTTTCAGCAGTTAGATTCACACTATCAGCTTTTATCTTCTTTTCTCTGGAAATTGCAGGAATGAATTTCATAAAAGGAACAATAGCCTTGATTGGGCTTATTGTTTTGATGACACTCACTGTCTTGTCTGAACACTCCTTGATTTTAATTAGGTGACCTAACTTGATTTTATCCTTATTTGTTTCAATGTAAACACTTGGTTTATTTTGAGGATTAGTGACTTGTTTTACTATTGTTTTTGGTTCAATAGTGTTAGGTTCAATTTGTTGTTTGAGTGTAACAGATTCAGGCATGATAGTGTAGTTGTCATTGTATGGTGGAAGACAAGAATTATATCCAATCCTAGACATATCCTTGGGATCCTTTTGAGAATCAAGCATCTCTTGCAGCTTTACTAATGACTGTTGAAACTTTTCTAGTTTCATTTCAGTAAGTGTTTGTTCAGCTTTAGATTGAGCCAACTTTTCAGTTAGTTGCTCATTCTCAGCTGCAAGAATGTACTTTTAACCATGCAATTTTTCGATGTCAGAGATGAGAGATTTAATTTTGATTTCAAAGCCTTTTATTTCTCTCTTCAGCATCTCTGACTTGACTTTTTCTTCTTTTATTTTATCGGCCAATTTATGGTTGTGCTCTCTATAACCTTGCAGTTCATTCATGCATTTATCATTACAAAGGTTAGATTTTACCTCAATTGGCTTGGGAGATGGTCAATCATTGATGTGAGCCATGAGAGCATGATTTGGAATTGAGGATTTACTTCCTCTACATTCATGCTCCAGTCACATACTCCATCTTGCCTGATAACAAGAGCATTGGCTGATGACTGACAGCTTCTATAAGCTTGGTTGGTCAGTTGAGGTTGAGTCTGATACTTTTATTGTTGTTGTTGATGATGATGCTGCTGTTGATGATTGTTGGAGTGAAGACTTGAAGTTGGTTATGATGATGACTGGCTTTGAGAAGGTCTTTCAGAATCATAGTTTCTTCTGGGTGCATTGCATTCTCTAGAGAAGTGGCCAGTCATGCCACAGTTGAAGCACTTCACTTTTGATTTGTCATACCCGAGCTTGGTGTTTTCATTAAGGCTGAGCTTTGTACCTTTTCTGAAAAACTTCTTTGCTCTTATAGCAATCATGGCCATTTGCCTTTGCAAGTCCATTTCTTCTACATCATCTGGATCCATTTCTTCCAAATCTTCCTGGATCGGATGTGCAGATGTGAGTCTTCCTCCTAAATATGCTTCAAAACTAGCAACAAAGGCATTGTAAGTTGCCTTTTGTTCTTCCGATCTTAAATCATCAGGAGTATTTGTAGGAGTTGAAGAGAATTCTGATGATTGGCCTGTTGATGTTGATGGGGATGATGTTGATGGTCTGTTGATTGATGGAGCTACAATGAATCCTGTAGTCTTTACTTGATCCCTGGAGGAAAGAAAATCATCCTCCTCAGTAATAAATGCATTTTCCACAGAGTGAGTGTCTGAAGGAAACTTATATCTTCAATTACTCTGGGTCCTCTTATTCTGCATCTTTCATATAGCTCCAATGCTTCTATCTTGGCTATCATTATATCCATGGTAGTACTCTCCAGATCAGGAGTATTTTTCAGCATAGTTATATTATGTTTCTAGTTTTCTGGAAGACTATGCAGCATCTTCTTGTTTAACTCTTTTGTTTCGTAAGTGACTCCCATGATCTCTAAATCATTCACCAGCTGCACAAATCTATGCAACTGTTTAGAGATGGACTCCCCTTTGGAGTGATGAAATGTTTCATACTTATTCATTAGTTTGTCTTTGTTGATTTCAGCAACTTCACTGCTTCCCTCACACATGATTTGCAGTGCATCCCATATAGCTTTTGCAGTACCATACTTTTCTAGTCTTTTCAGCACATCCATCTTGAGTGCTTGAGTGAGTATGGAGTAGACTTTAAGATCAATCTTGATATTCTTGTAATCATCATCATCTAGAGTGAGATCCTTAATGGGAATTCTTGAAGTCTTATAAAGAGCAGCTTGATCAGCAGACAGTGTAACAGGAATGTCCACGACCTTTGCATATTGAGATCCAATAGTCAGGATCAACACCTGTAATGTAGTTCATGAATCTGATTTTCCATTGTTTAAATTTAGATTTATGCTTAAGCATGGGGGGTTTTGGGGTATGCCCAAGTTCTAAAAAACTATATGAATCCATTTTAACAGTTAGTTTTAACTTGGTTAGATATGGATTAAATGAGTTTTATGTTCAATTAGTCCAACTAGTCCAACTAGTCCAAACAGTATCCTGTAAGTTCAGATCTACTGAGAATAAGCAGATGTTAGCAAGAACTTCCTTTGTCAACTTTTGTTTTTCTGATTTTATGGATAAGCAACCTGTCAACTGTTTTGCTTTTGAAGAAATCTCAGATGAAAGTAAAAGTTGAGAATTTCAGCAAGTATTCATACGTTATACTGATTAGATGTGTTCGAAACTCTTATCAGCAGCTCAATCACCTGATCCATCGAGTTAAACCCAAATCTGAGCAGATCTGAAGAAGAACCAAGAGCCAAAGCTCTGATACCAATTGACTGGGTTGGAGAATGATATTCTCTGTTGATATGAATCAACAAGGACCGAATATGATGATTGAGTCAATCATTGTAGTGCGGAATCAAACAATCAATGAACATTGAATACACGAAATACTAATAAATGCACTTTTGTATTGATTAGATGAACTGTTACAATAAATGCTAGGGTTTGAGCAATCTACAGTAACAAGACATCTAACATAGGATGAAACGAAGTATATTCTGATTGTCTATTCTGAATTACAAAAGTTTCAAAAGTTACCTCACATACGAGGTTTCTATTCTATTTATAGGCTTACTTAAAGCCTGCACAAAAAGACTAAACTACCCTTACAACTATTACAGAATAGTCTAAGTACAAAGTCTTCATGCGCATTTGTAGATGGTCATCCGCATTGACTAATGCGGATGAGTTAACTTCATCAGCATTTGTGCTTTCTTCAACCACATTAATGTTTAGTAATCAGCATTGACAAATACGGATGAACAAACACTTAGCGCATTTGTTGCTGAGCATCCGCATTAGTTAATACGGATGAACAAAAGCATTGTCAGCATTTGTTCAGCTGTCCGCATTTGTTAATGTGGATGAACAAATACTTGTCAGCATTTGTTCTTGGTCATCCGCATAAACAAATGCGGATAGCCGACACTTGTCTTCTTATTGTTGATGTAGATTCTTCTTCATCCATATTGGTTCTTGGACTTGGGGAGATTTCTAGCAGAACAACCATCCACCACTTGAATTGGCATGTATGATCCTTTCAGGGTTCAACACGTGTGACCTGATCATAGGCTAGGTAACTTAGACACAAGGTTACATATCGACCTGATGAGTTCTAGATCCCCTTATTTACAAGTTTTTCCATGTTTTGGGGCTACTATGCATAGTAAAACTAAGAATTTCAAGGCAAATATTTTAATGGGTTGTAACAAGAAAATATTTTCCTATAACAAAATATGCTATATAAAGCCCGACCCTAGCAAGGGGTGTTGCCCTTTCCACCCCACTAGGGGCTACTGCCCCTACAAACCTGCTCTCAGGGGCCACCGCCCCTGAACCCCTGCTATCCCGTGGAGGGTTGGTTCTATGGTTTATTACTCATTGTTTTTAAAATGTGAATGTATAGACTAAGAGTTTATTCTTATCATGTATAAGTATATGTATAACTAAAGATGCAACTGAAACTTAAAGAATTGTTATCGAGCTCATAACACTATACCATTGCTAGAGTAAAGTCTTGTGTTTATCACAAGCATATACAGAGTAAAGACATGTGTTTGTCACAAGCATATACAGAGTAAAGTCTTGTGTTTGTCACAAGCATTGACAGAGTAAAGTCTTATGTTTGTCACAAGCATTAACAAGGTAAAGTCTTGTGTTTGTCATAGGCGGGGGACAGGCCCTTAGGCAGATCCTGAGATATAGTAACTGCGAATTAACGGGCAAAGAAGAGTAAAACTTAATAATTAAGTGAAATTCTTAATGATAAAGTATTGATAAAGTGATAATATGTGTATAGTAGATGCTTAGTTAAGAGATGATTAAATTTTAGAATAATAAAGTAAACCTATGACGCACTCAGCGATGCTGACTTTTGTATGCATATTAGTCTGATAGGTGAGCTATAGGGCTTAGAGGGATGGGAGCATGGATCTAAAGGTTCTTGGAAACGAAATACTAGCATCCCTAATTTAGAAAATTATTAAACACTCTTTTAAAATTTGTTTAATGTATTTAAGACAATTTTAATGATTTTTCTTTGAATTATGTCATGAGAATTCGATTTAAAGAAATTTCCGCTGCAATGCTTACATACGTAGATGCTTTAGAATTGTTGTTATGCTGTGAATGACCAACTGTGGGGCTTCCTAGCATCAAGGGCCTAACAAGTTAGTATCAGAGCCAATGTGTAAGATATTTGGGAAAAGTATTTTATAAACCTAAACATAAACAGAAAATGGGACCAAGTAGAAGGATGTCAGTCCAAGAAGCTCCATGCCAAGAGGTAACAAAATATGTTGTAAATACTATTTTGATAGGTAGTGTGTTGTTACTTAAGTTAGAATTGAGGATAGGGTATGATAACATTAACTGTTATGCCTACCTAAATTTATGTGATCTATACGTGCATAGAATAGGGATAGTAGGTTCGAGTGTTAGTTTGGCTCAGGCTAGTAGAGTTTGGAAGATGAGAAGTTTTATAAGTAGTTAATCACAACTTGCCAATGTTATTAAAAATCTACAAAACTTTTCATGATCATAACTTGCCTTGACAGACCGTAATGACATTCCGAATCTTATAGGAAGTAGAGAGATGGCACCAAAGAAAGCGGTTCCAACTATGGCCACTCGGAGGAGCACTAGGGAAAGTCCCCCTACTAAGGCAAAAGAAGCAGCAAGCAAGGCTGTGAAATCGGCAGGAAGGTCAACCAAAAAGCCAGTTGACAAACTGGTTGAGGAGAAGATTGAGTTAGAAATAGAAGCCAATGAGCCTACTACTGATCGAGCAAAGCTGAAGAAAATAGTGATGGAAGCTATTTCCCAAGAGGTGCACCAAGTGGAGGTTGTGGAACAGCTCTAGGGTGATGATAAGAACGATGCGGCTCTAAAGAAGGTTGGTAAGAAGAAAGTGGTCAAGACTAAGGAAAAGGGTAATGAGGAAGGTTGTCTGGGTAATAATAACGACTCTGATGTTGAGGAGGTGGCAAAGGGGTGCAGCTATGGGGCTTTTCGGAGGTGTAGGCCCCTAACATTTGATGGTGCCGGTAATACTGCTACTACCTAGCGATGGATCAGGGAAATAGAAGCCATGTTAAGGATCACTGAGTGCCGGGAAGACCAAAAAGTAAAGTTTGCTTCCCATTAACTTTTGGACCCAGCACTGTGTTTGTGGGATAACATCATTGACTCTCTTGGGGAGGATGCTATTAAGAGGATGAAGTGACCTGAAACGAAGATATTGGTGACATAGGAGTACTATCCGGAAAGAGAACTTGATAAGATCGAACAAGAGTTTGTGAGCTTGGAAGCTGGCAACATGACACATCAAAAATACACCACGAAATTCAATGAAATGGCACGTCTTGTGCCTGACTTAGTGACTCCTGAATCCAAGAGGATTAAGTGGTACATACAACGGTTGCTTCTGGACATTCATAGGGAAATGGTCACTGCCCGACCTGGTGCTTTTAGGTCAACAGTGGATCTTAGTGGAAGGTTGTATGATCATCGGAGATCGGTAATAGTGGCCAAACAAAGAAAGATTTGGAACAATAATGGAAAGAGATATGAAAGTGGTAGCTATCAACTGAGGAACAAGAAAGAAAGGATGGATGCAAAGCAGGTGATTGTGAAGGGGGTTGATGTAATGAAGGAGTGTGGGAAGTGTGGGAGGAGGCACCTGGGAGAATGTTGAATGGGTAGCTATGGAGGTTACCTCGTTGTGGGAAAGCTGGTCACATAGCTAGAGAGTGCCCAGGATGGAACATATGCTTTAACTGTAATGAGTTGGGGCACCACAGCAAGGATTGCAAGAAGGCTAAGTCGGGGAGCTCAGGAACAAGCAGGAATAATGATAAGGGGGATGATGAAAGCCCAAGGCCAGGGCAAGGGATTTCACCATGAATAAGAAGGAGGCAAGGAAGGACCCAAATGTGATGTCAGGTATGTTTCTCGTCAATGATGTTTGTGCCTCTGTATTATTTGATAGTGGTGCTAGTAGGAGTTTTGTATCTACATCTTTTTATGCTACCCTAGATATTCAAACTAGGGAAATACATGTCACTTTTGAATTAGAAACGGCCGATTGCAAATCCATTAGAATATTCATAGTGTTAGAGGATTGCCACATATAACTAAGAGGTCATTACTTTCCCGCGCAATTGTTTTCCATGACCCTAGGCGGTTTCGACATCGTATTGGGAATGGATTGGTTAGTTGCCCATGATGCTAACATAATATGCCAGCAAAAGATAATCTAATTAAAGGATCCCGATGGTAGTCTAGTTACGATCTACGTTGATAACATCTACAAAGTGGCGAGGATCATTTCCATGATCAAAGCGGAGAAATGTATGAGACCAGGGTGTGGGGCGTATGTAGCGTATATCAAAGATGTTAAAGAAAAAGCAAAGGAGTTGTCAGATGTAACAGTGGTGCGTGACTTTCCTGATGTATTCCTGGAGGATCTAACAGGAGTATCACTGGATAGAGAGATAGAATTTCATATTGATCTACTGTTAGGAGCCCAACCCATTGTCAAAGCACCCTACCGCCTACCCCATCTGAGATGAAGGATCTCATGTCATAACTACAAGAACTTCTTGATAAGGGATTAATTAGGCCTAGCATTTCTCCATGGGGTGCTCTGTTGTTGTTTGTGAGGAAGAAGGATGGCTGCATGACGATGTGTATAGATTACATGGGAATTGAATAAGCTGACCATGAAGAATCAATACACTTTACCCGTAATAGATGAACTGTTTGACTAGTTGCAAGGTGCAAGTTGGTTCTTCAGAATAATCTCAGATCCAGGTATCATGAGCTGTAAGCAAGGAGCAAGATATCCCAAAGACAGCTTTTCAAATACGCTATGGAGACCATGAGTATATTGTTATGTCTTTCAGGCTAACCAATGCTCTTACGGCATTTACGTACTTAATGAACTGCGTTTGTCTACCGATGTTGGATAGATCATTAATAGTCTTTTTCGATGATATCTTAATATACACAAAGAATGAAGGAGACCTTGCTTGTCATATCAAGGAGGTGTTAGAAACATTACGAAAGGAGAAACTGTATGCAAAGTTCTCAAAATATGTATTTTGGCTACGTGAGGTGCAGTTCTTAGGGCACGTTATAAATTCGGAAGGGATTATGGTCGATCCAGCCAAAGTTTAAGCAGTTGCATAATGGAAATCTCCATAGACGCCATCCAAAATTGGTAGTTTCTTGGCATTGGTTGGTTATTATAGAAGGTTCATTAAGTATTTCTCAGAGGTAGCCTCCCTATTAACAAGGTTAACAAGGAAGAACGTGGTGTTCGGCTAAGGAAAGGACCAGGAAGATGCATTCCAAGAATTGAAGGATAGACTAGCCAAAGCACCAGTACTAACCTTACCGGAAGGAGATAAAGACCTAACGGTATACTTCGATGCCTGTTACTGTGGGTTAGGCTGTGTGTTGATGCAAAGATGAAAGGTTATAACTTACGCGTCCAGACAGCTAAATGATGCGGAGGTCAATTACCCTGTTCATGATTTGGAACTTGCAGCAGTGGTGTTTGCAATGAAGATATGGAGACATTATTTGTATGGAACTAAATGCACTATATTCACTGACCACAAAAGTCTGAAATATTTATTTGAGTAGAAAGATCTAAATATGAGACAGAGAAGGTGGTTGGAGCTAATAAAGGATTACGATTGTGAAATCCATTACCACCCGGGTAAGGAAAATGTGGTAGCCGATGCCCTGAGCCAAAAGGAAGGATATGAACCAATTCGAGTGAAGGCGTGCTAACTAGAAGTGACCCTAGATGTTAGGAGGTTGATAAGCGAAGCACATGTGGAATCCTTGACAAAACACCAAATTAAGAAAGAAAGGATGGTGGGTAGGGTCGATGATCTAGTTGATAACACATTGGGTGTGAAGACCATTTATGGTAGGATATGGATTTCAAGGTATGGAGATTTACGAGGGAAAATTTTTGATGAAGCACACAAGACTTGCTACTCAATACACCCAGGAGTAAATAAGATGTACCATGATTTAAAGAAAGATTATTGGTGGCCCAGGATAAAGAGAAAGGTGGTTGTATATGTAAATAAATGCCTAATGTGCCTACAAGTGAAGGCTGAGCACCAAAGACCTTATGGGTATGTTCAATTGTTGGAAATACGAGAATAGAAGTGGGAGCAAGTTACCATCAATTTTATTACTAAGTTACCGCGTACAACCAAGGGTAATGATACAATTCGGGTAATCGTAGACAGGTTGACTAAGAGTGCTCATTTCTTACCCATCAAGGAAGCAATCAGTTCAGAGAAGCTTGTGGAGTTGGTCACAAGAGAGATAGTTGCATGACATGGTATGTCTGTATCGATTGTGTCAGATAGAGACATGTGGTTTATCTCTAAATTCTGGAGGAGGTTTAACGAAGAGATAGGGACAAGGTTGCATATCAGTATCGCTTACCACCCGCAGACCGATGGTCAGTCCAAGAGAACAATACAGACACTGGAAGACCTACTATGAGCATGTGTTATGGACTTTGGTGGTAATTAGGATAGCCATCTACAATTAGCGGAATTTTCATACAATAATCGCTATCATGCTAGTATCAAATTGCCTCCATATGAAATAATGTACGGGAGATGATGCAGAACTCTAGTTTGCTAGGGTGACATCGGACAAAAGGAGTTAGGAAGTTTAGAGGTTGTCGAAGCCACAATGGAAAAGTTAGAGAAAATCAAGGCTTTCATGAAAGATGTGAATGATAGACAGAAATCATACGCTGATAAAAGGAGGAGACCAATAGAATTCAGGGTGGCTAACAGGGTAATGTTAAAGTTGTTGCCATGGAAGGGAATTATCCGATTAGGTATAGGGGAAATTGAGTCCCAAGTTTATTGGACCATTTAAGATACTAGCGCAAGTTGGAGGTGTAGCTTACAGGCTGGACCTTCAAGAAGAGTTAAGTAGGATTCACCCCACCTTTCATGTGTCGCACGTGCGGAAGTGTTTGGTTGATTATGTGATGGTTGTGCCTCCCAATGATATTGAAGTGGATGAAAAGTGAAACTATGTGGAGTAGCCGGTCTCCATTTTACACAGAAAGGTGAAGCAGTTAAGAAACAAAGTGACCAGACAAGTCAAGGTACAATGAAAACACCGAAAGGGGTCAGATGCCACATGGGAATCTAAGGAGGAAATAAGACAACAATACCCCGATCTGTCTAATGACTAAATAGGTTTTGAGGATGAAACATAAATAAAGGGGGGAGACTTGTAACGCCCCGATTATGGATTATGGATCCAATTGGATCTATGGGTTAAGTGATAGATGGGCTTAAAAGCCCATTGCCACCCTGAAACAGCCCTATCAGGCATTACAAGACACACTTGCAACCCAAGCAACAAAGTATTCTAGAGAGAGTATAGAGAGAAACTGAGGAAAGATCAAAGGTTGGAAGCTTGGTGGATTGAGGGTTGAAAATCTGAGTATTGGGTTATCAAACGACGAATAAATAGCAAGGATTTTAGGTAAGAATTGTCCTCCAAATATCTTTTTAGAACAGATCTAAAAACTAGGATTTGGGGTTGAAAAGGTTGCAAAAAATCACATAAAGATCACATTTTTACGTATGAAATCGTGTAAAATGCTTAGATATAGTTTGACGGATGAAAAACCAAGGTTTTCGACGTAAACACTTAAGATTTTGGGTTAAATACAGGCTGGTTCGTCATTTGTGTACATCCAGCAAAACTATGAGCCCGATCAGCGAAACTAGTGGTTCTCCTAGCGAAACTAAGAGAAGTTCCAACGAAACTATAGTTTCGTTAGTAATTTCACTAGTGCTTGGGTTGAACAGTAGATCTTACGAACCTAGGAAATTCCAACGAAAGTTGAGCGCAACTGGAAGCAAAACTGTCACGTGAAACTAGCAACGAAACTGCCACGCGAAACTGATAGCAAAACTATCGCGCGAGACTGGCAGCGAAACTGTCAACAAAACTGATAGCAAATCTGACAGCGAAACTAGGAGAGAACTTGCTAGCGAAACTATGTAGAAAATGACCCAATTATGTGTTAACTTATATGCAGACCATGTGACCTGATCATAGGCTATGTAACTTGTAGCCAGCTCTGGCCAGGGGCATTGCCCCTTGGACCCCACTAGGGGCTACTGCCCTTAGAACCCCGTTATCAGGGGTTGCTGCCCCCAAAACCCCGCTGTCCCGTGGAGGGTCGGTTATATGGTTTATTACTCGTTGTTGCTGAAATATGAATGTATAGACTAAGAGTTTGTTCTTATCATGTATAAGTATATGTATAACTAAAGATGGAAGTGAAACTTAAAGAATTGTTATTGAGCTCATAACCCTATACCATTACCAGAGTAAAGTCTTGTGTTTGTCACAAGCATATATTGAGTAAAGCCTTGTGAAACACTATACAATTACCAGAGTAAAGTCTTGTGTTTGTCACAAGCATATACAGAGTAAAGCCTTATGATCGTCACAAGCATATATAGAGTAAAGACTTGTGTTTGTCACAAGCATATATAGAGTAAAGTCTTGTGTTTGTCACAAGCATTGACAGAGTAAAGTCTTGTATTTGTCCCAAGCATTAACAGAGTAAAGTCTTGTGTTTGTCACAAGCGGGAGACAAGCCCTTAGGTAGATCCCTAGACATAGTAACTGGGAATTAATGGGTAAAGAAAAGTAGAAGTTAATAACTAAGCAAAAGTCGTAATGATAAAGTATTGATAAAGTGATAATCTATGTGTAATAGATGCTTAGTTATATGATGATTAAATTTTAGAATAATAAAGTAAAGCTAGGAATCACTCAGCGAAGCTGACTTTTGTATCTATATTAGTTTGACAGTTGAGTATAAGGCTTAGAGGGATGGGATCATGGATATAAAGCTTCTTGGAAACCAAAGACTGGCATCCCCGATTTAGAATATTGTTAAACACTCTTATAAATTTTTTTTGATGTACTTAAGACAATGTTAATAATTTTTGTTTGAATTATGTCATGAGAAATTTGATTTAAAGAAATTTCCGCTGCAATGATTACTTACGTAGATGCTTTAAATTGTTGTATGCTGTGAATGACCAACTGTGTGGCTTTCTGGGATCAGAGGCCTTACACTGGAATCTACAACTAGAAAAATACTACATTGGAAGAAGTAAGACATCTAAGATAAGATACTATCCTAGGATTAGGTAGTCATGACAGGTCCATGACTTACCTTTTGTCATCAACAAAGGATGGTAATTGTACTAGTGATAAAAGTGAATAGTGGAATAAAGTATGGTACTATGTGGGTATGGGAAAGCGCCATGCAATATGTTAGAGGTTGGCAGCAGATGTCAGACAACCTGTACTTTTGTCCACTGGTTCATAGTTGGTTCTTCCGAATGTAAATGGCTTCGGAAGAATAAGTTCTTCTGAGGCCATTTATACTTCAGAAGAATCAAGTTCTTCCGAGTCTTTTGCAAGTCTTCATGACTTCATTATTTGGAAGACTTTGCCTTGGATCTTCTAAATGTGAATACTTAGGAAGAAGAACTTCATAGTCTTTGGAAGACTCGGTTCTTCCTTCGGAATTTCTTCATATACTTCGGTAGGAAAACTACTTAGTCTAGGAAAACTTAGTTTTCCTTTGGAGGCTCTTCATACTTTCAGCTTCTGAAGATCTTCAACTTGTATTCAGAATAGAAGTTTTGTCTTCGGAAGACTTCTTCAAAAGTACTTCAAAATAGTCTAAGTGTTGTTTTGGTTGCAACAGCCTCATATGATCCAACAAGGCTTGAGCAACATGACTTGCTTATGAGGCTTATTTCTTCTCAGAAGAAGTTATCACCACCTTTTCTTTCAAAGCAGTCTTCTTTTCGAAAACTTTCCTTTCTTTGACACTTGGACCATATGATAAGGTCCAAATGTGAAACCATCCTTGACCCCTTCTTTCTTAACACTGGTTTGCATAATGTGTGCTTGCTGGATTGTAGTAACAAACTAACAATCTTTAGCCATGTGGTTATGAAGACCACATATTGTGCACTCAATGTTTTTCTTGATGGGGCCTCAGGGCTGTTGATTCTTGCACTTCTTTTCTTCTTTAACAGCCTTCCCCTTCAATTTCTGATCCTTCAGCTAGATAGAAGTGCTGGTACTACACTCTTTTCCTGAATCAAAACTTCTAACCACTTGGAATCCAGCTAAGATGAATACACCCTTTTGCCTTGGGTCTATCTTCAACTTTGATTCAGCCACCTTCTCGGCAGTTTTTCTTGCTTGCCTGATTTTGTTCTTTTTGGCTTTGGTGGTTATGGACGAAAGAGATGAGGTTTTGTACCTTATCCTTCCCTATGGTGGTTTCATTTTTGCATTATTCTTCTGCTCATTGGGTAGTGGGTCAGCAGTTGGAACCTCTTGCTCATAAGCACCACATCTTGGCTGTCTAATAGAAACATAAGAGTGTGGTGGAGCAATTTCATTGGTTCCCAACCCACTTTTGTTTTGATAACGCACCTTTGATTTACAGGATGATACAATGATGGTGTTGAGGTTATGCTCTTCAATGGCATACTTATTTGCTTTAGCCTTAGCTATTACTAGCTAGGCTTGGCCTCAGTTAACTTGGAGATTAAATCTTTTATTTAAGCGATGTACTATGAATGTTCATGTCTTAAAGAGGATGCAGTTTCCTCTAACCCTTTAATTTTGAGTTTGTAGTTAGATTCTGCTCTCTTAAAATCTGATTTTATATGTCTAAGGACTCAATATCAAATTTAATTTCCATGATGTAGTCCTGATAGAATTTAACCATAGTAATAAAGGCTGGGGTACAGAGATGTTCATATACCTTGGTGTCTTCAATTCTAGCCATGAGAGCTTGAGCAGGAGCGACCTATTGCACCATGAAGGTCTAATCAACTTTTTGAGCAATAGTTGCAGTCTATTGTTCAGTGGGTTTGGCTGCAGCTTTTTGGGTAGCAGGATGTTAGGAGGCTTGAGTTGCTCTAGGATTGGACCTAGGAGCCTGGCATTCCCTTGCAAAGTGACCAACTTGGTTGCAGTTGTAATAATTGGCCTTTGACTTGTCAAACCCAAATTTGCTGTTGGTTACGTTCTGAGGGAATTGCCTTCCATTTCCTTTTAGGAACTTCTTTTCCGTGTAGGTCAGGAGAGCCATCTACTAGACAATGCCCATGTACTCCACATCGTATGGGCTGAAAATGTAACACCCGAAAATTTTGGAGAAAAGACAGACTTGAAAAGTTTTCGTGCGAAGAGATGTTCTCGCACGAAAAGGCTTAGTTCTCGTGCGAAAGGATTTTCTCACGTGAGAAGCATGAGAAAAGTGGAGATGGGGCATAAATAGCTGCGAATACCCATGTTTGGCACCCACTTATGCGAAAAGTGCTGCTGCTAGAGAGAGAAAGCTGATGTTTAGAGAGAGAAAGAGCAGATTCAAAGTGTTAAGGAATGTAAACTCGTGTACTAACTAGTGTTTAGTATAAAAGAACGAGTAATAACGAATATAACCCACGGTTATGTAGTTTTCGTTTGGTACAAGCTTTGGGAATGTCGAGTTTATGCTTATACTTCATGAGGTGAGTTTCTAGTACCCTTTTTACATAAATTTTCTTGTTTTGGGGCTATTATGCATACTATATGTTTTAAAATGCTTGTTTATGCATGTTTGGTGATGTTTTGGATGTTTGTGTGTTAGATCGGCCCTAGACACGATAAGTTATGACTGGGCGGGAAAAGTTGGGAGTTCTCGCGCAACTAGTATGTTCTCGCGCGACTAGTATGTTCTAGCATGAGCAACTGGCCGTATGATTAGAAATTTAAACTGGGACATTTTTGCATGAAAGGATGAGTTCTTGTGAGAAATAAAAGTTCTCTCTTGACATGCTGTTCTTGCGCAACCGGCTGTTTTAGCCTAACAAGGATGTTCTCACGCGTCTGGAGTTCTCACACGAATGACGGCGCCGCCATGGGCTACGTTTGCCTACGTAAGATTCAGGCCCTGAAGAGGGATCTTGCACGTGAAAATTGTGGTTGCTTACGACCTCCCTTCAGCATGTTATTAGTTGTTTGCTATGTTTTTCTTTAGTTGCTAATGTTTTTCATACCATGTGTTGTATGACAAGCCTCGCCTCTCTATGTATGAGTGTGATGTGTGCAAGTTTTCACATGGTATGTTGTGATGTCTGTGATGTGTTATCTTTCTACAATGTAATAGTTTTCAAAACTATGTATTTTATGATGTAAATATGTGCGAGCAAATAAGTAAAGTATTATGTAATGAAGTGAAAGATAACATTGATGAGAAGTGAAACGTAACAAAGTAATGAAAGTCTTGGAAGCAATTGAATGGAGGTGCACGACCATGTTGTCATTATCTCAACTGAGGTGCGTCTTAGCTAGCCCATGAGGATGCGCTTCCAGGGTCTAATCCTTGAGATTGACCGTATGTACGGGACCTTTGTCGCTTGCCCCGGTACTGGAGTCAGCTTCGTGCACAATGTTGGGGGTTTATTTATAGACTTCGGCCCAGTACAACCTTCGTGCACAATGTTGGGGGTATAGCATATGACACTGGTCCATATGGAAGTGAAAGATAATGAAGGAACATACGAACGAATGAACGAATGAATGAACGTACGAATGAATGAACGAATGCATGAATAAATGAATGAACAAATGAATGAACGATGATGTACATTGAGAAAGATAATAAATAATTACGATCAAGGTGTACGTATGATGAATGGTCACAATCGAATGTAGATGGTATGTTTCAAATGAAAGTAATGTATTTTATTTATAAAACTAGAACACACTCAGTGTCGCTGACTTTTGTATGATTAATAGTTGGCAGATAAAGTTTGATGATAAGGAGATACAGGTGTGGATGCATAAGCTACTGGGATATATTTGAAGACTGGCATCCATATTTTTGGGAATGTTATCGTGTTAATAAAAGTTTTGAGATGTAAACATAAAAATATGATTATTTGATATGATTTTGTTATTAATGAAAAGTGACTGGACTTTTTGAAGAATGATATTCTCTATTGATATGAATCAATAAGGATCGAATATGAAGATTGAGTCAATGATTGAAAGGCGGAATTAAGCAATCAATGAACATGAAACTCTTGATATACTCATAAATGCATTCTTGTATTCATTAGATGAACTGTTACAGAGTAAATGCTAGGGTTTAGCAAGCTACAGTAACAAGACAGCTAACATGAGAGAACAAAGTATATTCTGATTTTCTATTCTCAAAAGATGTGTAAACAGTCACACAAAAAGTCACCTCACATATGAGGTTTCTATTCTATTTATAGGCTGACTCACAGCTTGTACAAAATGACTAAACTACCCTTAGTCTATGTCTTTATCAGCATTTGTTATTTGTCATCCGCGTTGATGCGGATGAGTAATTCTTTATCAGCATTGGTCTTCTATTAACCGTATTAGTGCTTGGTCATCAGCATTAGTTAATGCGGATGAGCAAACACTTGGCCGCATTTGTTGCTGGTCATCCGCATTAGTTAATGCGGATGAACAAATGCTTTGTCTGCATTTTATCGGCTGTCCGCATTAGTTAATGCGGATGAACAAATACTTGTCAGCATTTGTTCTTAGTCATCCACATTAACAAATGCGGATAGCCGACACTTGTAATATTCTTCTTGTGCAGGATCTTCTTTATGCGCATTTCTTCTTGGACTTGGGGAGAAACCAACAGAACAACCATTCACCTCTTGAACTGACATGTATGATCCTTTCAGGGTCTAACATTACTCCCCCTAAGGATTTTGCTGGGTCTTGTGCAGTAGGAGGAGAAGACACAGGAGCTGGGTCTGTGTAAGAAGGATCCAGTGTAGCCTTGATCATGTTAGAGAACTGTCTTGCATCATCCAGTTTCTCTCTGCTTAGTACATGTATCTTCATTTGGCTCATAGTATGGATGGCTTCAATGGATAGCTTCTTCAATGAGACAGCCTCCCAGAATGACACAGTTGACATCCCATCTTTGTGAATCAATAAAGATCCATCAGCATCTACCTCCAACTTCACAATGTTTCCAAACTGCAAAGGAGTCTTCTTCTTCCTCCTTTGCTCTCTCTTCTTGATAATTCTGTCATAGGCCATTTTCAGGAGTTTGATGCACTTTAGAAAGAAGTACATATTAGCTTTACCCAGCTTATTTCTGATTTCCCTGAAGTGCCTAGAGTAGATGTAGTGGATATATGATTCATCTAGCAACCTCATCCCATATCCACTTAATAGTCTAATTTCAGCTCCTTCTTTTCCTCTGCACTTCCTTTCAATCACCAACTCATATGTTTTCTCATCATAATAAACATTAGAGATTGGCACAGAAGTGTGAGTACCAGCAACAATCTTTCTCTTCAATGATTCAGTGGTCTTTACCCTAAGCTCAGGGAATACCACTTCTTCTGCTGGTTTCCTTTTCTTTTTATCAAGGGGATTGACAAATGATCTATCCTTCCTCATGCAGATAGTCTTCAATGATTTGAAGTTGTCAGT
>BJCO01791271.1:0-12573 GCA_018326465.1 Flaveria floridana | reverse complement strand
AGTGGGGATGTAAAGCTGCTGCAGAACAGGTTGTATACCTTCAATTTCAGCATATAAGTTGCAGGTAGCATATATTCTATTCATTTCTAAATTTCTATTGTATGGTTAGCCCATCTGTTTTCATAAAAATTGTAACTTTTATTTGACTTCCTCTTGTATTTCTTAAGTTAGTTTGGATAACATTGCATATATATATTAAAATGTATTAATTTTGGTTCTTTTAAGCTATTAGTTACATATAGAATATACTAATGTCCATAGGCATGCTTCTATGTATTAGCTAGCTACCATGTTAAAGCTAAAACTCATTGTCCACTACAACTCTAAAGAATTTGGATTGCTGATTTCTCTTGAACAAATGGTTGGTAAATTGACTAAAATAAACCGTCATTTTCACCAAATGATGACCATTGATGTTTTGATGCTTTCTTTTTGAAGAGAACCGATGACTTAGAGGACGAGAAGGAAACATGTTGCTTCAACATTTTAAATGTCCAATGTTTGAGAATCCCCAAGGTATCCTCAGAGGCGCTAAGCATATGGTATTTTCTAAATATGTTTTGTTATCTTTTTTTTCTATTTGTTTTTCAGATAATTCCTTGAAGCATCTGATTAGTATTATGTATATTAATTTATATGCATGTTTTTAATGTTTGGGATATTGTTTATGGTTTGTTATTAATTATCTTTGAGTTTGATTTAGTCATTTATACATTGAGTTTCTTAATAGGATCAGGTTACATGGAAATCAAGAAACTGTGTTTGGGATTCAAGAAAGTACTTTTTTCAGACTACTAAAATTAAAGTATGCTTGTCATATGATTCTTTATCAGTTGCTAACTTCTTTAACATTTCGCAACTTAGTTTTCAATTTGAGAAAGAAGCACAAAAATTTAAAAAGTACACCCATTCTTGAAACTTCCTTTTGTATCGTCAAATAAAAAATAAAAGCACTATTTATAATTATTGCATTTCATTTCGTTTGCAACGACAATGTTTATCCTGATTAAAACCTCAAGCCATGGGTTAATGATCAAGCTTTTAGTTAAATCTTGCAGTCGAACTACTATTTAAATAAGATAAATTCCTCCATTTTATTTTGAGTAGCTTAGAAACTACTAGATATACAAAAGGTTGGAACTCTAAATTGTTTTTAAGTTTAAACAAATGAAAAAAAAAACAGTTCTTCGAATGGAATGCTCCATTAGGTCTCAATCTAGCTTACCTTAGATCATTTACTTTAGTGTCGAGCTCATTAGTACTCTACATTTGGGGTAAATAATACTTATGAGTTTAAGGATGATGGTAAAGTATAATAACAATGGATATTGCAACATTGAAAACCATAGACAATTCTAAAAACACCCATTAGTTTAGTTTTTAATAATGTTAATATGTTATTACATCATTGCAACTTTGAATTAAGCAATATTTACACACTATTTGACCTACAGGTCATTCCAAAATGTAGCTTTGCTTGTCATTAGATGTTTAGTCCTTTGCAAATTCACTAAAGATAATGTATTTTTATTTGTTATCTTGTCTTTTTTTTTTTATTTTATCTGAGCCGACCTGAAAATTTAAACGTTGATGTTTACTGAGATAAAATCACCAAAAAAATAACCCCATAGGGCCACTAGACAAACATTCATAAGTTCACCACTGACCTCATGGCTATATGATGATGAATGTTGTATTTCTTTTGACTTTCTCTTTTTAATCATGTTTCTTTGAGTAGTTGTTCTTATAAATAGATGTTAATCTTCTACGGATACTTTTGTAGAGATAGGAAGCAACATGATTTCCATGCAGTAACTCAATTCTCTCTCTAATGGCAAGTGGACTTGGTTAATAAATTGTAGTGTTCTTAGCAATCTCTATACTAGCAGAATATCTATAGTCATGTTGGTTGGCCTACCGGAAATATGATTATAAGGTATGTCGAAACTCTCATACTTTATTCCATCTACTTATGTTATTATCACATACCTCTATTTGTTGTTGTGATTTGTGAGAATCTTAAACATACGTGTTAACTTCGTTTTTTAAATTGGTTCGACTCTTATACATAGACTTTAAACTTTAAGCTTTCTTCAAATATCTCTTAATTAATTAAGAATAGTATTCTTGAAAAACACAAGAACATGAATCAAACATGCTTTTATGGGATTCTTTTGTCGTCTTTAAGTATGAAACAAGATACTATGATTTTATTCTTTATGGGTTTGGTTGGATTACTTGAATTTAATTATTATAATATGAATAATCAAAATCTTGGAAATACTTAAATTTGATTATTGTAATTTGAATAATCAAAATCTGGGAAATATTTAAATTTGATTTGTTTGATGCTAAATAATTCACTGAATCAAATTCGTTACTTGTTTATCAAAATACTCTAAAGTTGATTCCTTTTTACGGTTTATACTGTTATAATGGAGTTTTTCTATTTATAAGTTAATTTTGTTTAAAATGCTCACAGTTTGGTTATCATGCATTGAGCTACATTTCTACATTGACTTTTTGGTAGTTAATAAGTTAAAATTTTTAGCTTATTGACTTTTTGAAGGGATATTTTTGTCTTTTTACCCCTCCAATAAGTCAAAAGGAGTTTTGAGAATGAATCTCAAACACCCTTAAA
The DNA here is from genome assembly GCA_018326465.1 of Flaveria floridana. Classification (NCBI taxonomy): domain Eukaryota; kingdom Viridiplantae; phylum Streptophyta; class Magnoliopsida; order Asterales; family Asteraceae; genus Flaveria; species Flaveria floridana. The sequence goes on along the minus strand of BJCO01791271.1, from coordinate 9,932 downwards.
GAAGAGCGGTGCATTATTCTTATAAACATGTTAAATCTCATTGAATATTTTCATTTTGTCTTTTAGTTGACAACTTCATCTTCATACATGCAATTTGTCGTTTCTTTTAGTATAGCCGATCACTTTTTAATCATAAGTTAAATGAGTTGTATTGTGTTATTAAACAAATGATGATTTTAAACAAATGATGTTTTTGTTTAGAATGGAAAATAAGTGTTTATGTCATTATAGACAAAGAATAAGATATTAGAGAAGTTTAAATGAATCCACTTATTATCTCAGTAACATCAACAACATAAATATCTTCAGATGGTAAAATTACGAGTAAAACATCATATCTTGTATACAAAATAGTTTTGAAGGTTCATGAACTATTATTATCTTTTTAATTTACAATATTAATCTTTTATTACTTAAAATTGTTACTTGTACATAATTTCAATCTTGTGTATATAAAGAGATATTTAGAGATTTATAACAAGTATTTATTTCTCTCATTGTAATTGTATTTCTATTATTTTATGTCAGAAGTAATTATTTTTGTTTCTTATGATAATTTAATTCTTTTATCAATTTCCTAATGACGTGTTATTATTTTAACCAACCGTGTAACATACGGGGACTAACCTAGTTCATAATATATGAAAGTAGACCAATTATAATCACGTTTATTGACCACTTATAATTAATGTTATCCGTTATCATATTAATTTCAAGCTTGAACATCAATATATATATCATAAAAACCATTCATATGTGAGTTTTGCTTAAACAAGTGAAATCAATCACATTCATCCTTAGTGGGCGCTTAGAAATATTATGATTGTCACTTGAACTAAATCAAGTGTATCAAGAGAGCTCACACAACCAAATGCTTTAGGGGGTTGTACAACCGATAATACCACATGCAAATCACTATTTATTTCCCTTGGCAGTTAATAGAAGAGTGATTTATTAGCTAAAGTTGACAGGAGATGACTTCACAGAATAAATTTCAACTTCTATGCTTTTCTTTTTATTCTTCTTGACCTAATAGTAGAATAACCATTCACATAATCATACCTAGTATATCTCATCAATAGCCAAGCTATTGACAATGTCTAGGAAGGATGTGATGTAAGCAAGTCTTACCTCTATCACACTAGATAGAGAGGTTGCTTATAAAGATATCTCCAACTCTAATACAATCAAAGAAACATATAGCTTATACCATGTACAATCATCGTAGTAGATCATCACAATCAAATCATGCACCAAAATATAGACAATAAATAGCCAATGGCTATCCCTAAACATTCAGCACACAAGAGTGGACCATGTATATTATAAGATAAGAAACAGATAGTGAACAATGATACATCTAAAAATCATATGCCATCTATACGCAAAGCACATTAAGAAGTACACATCCACATATTTTATAAGACATCTATATACCATATACAATGTTTAAGAAATAACCCTTAGTGACAGTAGGTTGACCTAAGAGTAGAATAAGAAGAAAAATTTTTCTTTTTCTTTCTTTTTGAAAACATAAACTTATTTTTTTCAAGAGTAGACACAGGTACTTTTAAGTATGATAAACAAGTAAAGGATAGAACATATAACAAAAAAGTTGTTTCTTTAATGATCAGTTTCATATAATGAATGAATTAATAACAATACAAGATTTACCATGAAAAAAACCATTACACCCGAAGCAATGAAGGGTACGTGGAACAACCATTACCCTTAAAACAATGAATGGGTACTTCTCATGAAGGCACAATTAGAGTATACAATTATAATAAATCTTTATTAAATCTTTATTAAATCTATGTTTTCTCTAATAAAGTTGGCATTTTGATGCACATATCCTGTTTTTAACATGATTTATGATGATCTTTCATGAAATGAATCCTAGCTATACGAAGTCTAGATCTATAAATTCAGATCATGCACGACTTGGTTATGGTATCGACACGCTAAGGATGCGATTGGGCAGAAGGCTTTACTCACTTGCATTTAAGTACCATTACCCGCATTTGTGGTCCACCCTGAATTGTTCATCCGCTTTCATCACTATTTCCCATATTGACCAAGTGTTGGTCACCTGCATTGGTACCCTTGCCCGCATTTGTTCCAAGTAGTCTATTGACCAAGTGTTAGTCATCCGTATTTGTTGTCCACATTTGTTACTCATCTGCATTTGCTACTATGTTGTGCATTAGCTAAGTGTTAGTATTCTGCATTAGTTATCATCCATATTTCTTACTATATAGACTAAGTGATGGCTACCTACATGAGTTGTCCATATTAGTTGTTCACCTTGTAGGACCATTGAAGGGGGTCAAATGCAACAGTTTCAGAATGAGGAAAGACTTAGAACACTTAGCAAATCAAATAGGGAACCGATTAGGATGAAACTATGAACATAAGTAATAAGAACAATAAAACAAGAACACTCAAATATGGTTTTCAAGAATGATGTATATTTCTCTCAAGTTATTACGAGTGTTACAAAGGTTATCTAAAGATACAAGTACTTGAGATACTTTAACTACATCCTACAACCATCCATACTTTCTATGTCAGCTAGAAACACTAATCTAGACAACAAGATCAATGTAGAGTCAAAATGCAGATAAGATTTTAACTAGTGACTATGGCATACCATAGTTCACATCCTTATCTATTATAAAAATTATAAAACTATAAGAGTAGAAAGTTATAGACAAAAGACCTTAATCTATAGTTTGACAAAAGTACGGACTTTTCACCAACTCATATAAGTTGGTGAGTCATCAGAAGTTGAAAAGTTGTTCAGCTTTTATCAAAAGATGATTCAGAAATTGCATGTCTTCTCTATCTTTAGAAGAAATCAGTCTTTCACTTCGGAAGACTTTGTCTTTGAAGCTTCGGAAGACTTCATCTTTGACTTCAGAAGATTTGGTCTTTTGGCTTCAGAAGATGTGATACTTAGCATAATTCACCGAGTTGTATCAAATCTTCTGAAGTAACTTCCTTATACTTCACATGTGCATAATGAGAATTCTTTAGTTGTTCTTTTGTTGCACCAGCCTTTAAGTGTATTCCTTAAAAACTCCCCCTAGGCTGATGCTACCAACTGTGAAGAGATGTTTGAGTCTTGATCTTCATCTATTGATAGTCCTCATTAGAATCAATACCGTTCCCTTTATCATCAGTTGGTCAGGATTCCTCAGGCTCTCAAAGTATCTCTTCATGTCATAGAGATCATGCAGAGGATGGTTAAGAATGTTTTGCTAGAAGTAGATGTCTTGACCTCCTAGACCTCTAGTGACATACCATCAGTCTGGGTTAGTAGAACACTTTCAGGACAAGATGGGTCTATCAGCATTTAGAGGCTCTACTATAAGTGAACTTTGTTGATCAGCCTCTTTTTGAGCACCCTCAGGATGTTCTGACCCATCATGAGGTGCAGAGTTGGATGCCTTGGACTTCTTCTTCTTCTTCTTCTTCTTCTTCTTCTTGTCCCTTCTGATGGCTATCCTTTTCCTCTTTTATATTTTAACTCAGGAGACTAGCATGTAGTGTTAGATTGTTCTTGTTTGTCTTCTTTATTTAGGTCCTTGTCCTTCACAGGTTTAGAAGAAGAAGGATCAGCACCCTCCTATGGATCAGAAGATAAAGTTGGTTGAGATGTAGTACTAGGTACAGGTTGTGTTGTCGCTTATGGTTCAACCTTGACCTCAACTTCAGGTGCAGTATGACTTGGTAGAGAATGCAAGTCAACAAGCTCACCACTTTTGATCTTCTACCTGATCACTATAATATGCTCATCCATGATGGATAGAGACATTGGACCAAGAGAAATATTCAAGAAAGACCAACATGAACTCTTTCCCTTTAGCATTCTCTTCTTTTCTCTTGCCTGATCAGTCTAATGTGCTCCCCATGTCCAGGTTGTGTTGTCGCTTACAGGTCTGTGTGACTCAGAGTGGAAAGAGCTTTGACCTTTATTACTTGGTGCTACAGTTGAGCTCTAGCAAGAGAGAGGTTGTGAGACACTTTGACCAGCTGGTGCCTCACTGAGGGTAATGAGTGCCGAAGCAATTCCTGTCTGAAGGTTCACAGGCTTAATTCCAAGGCCTTCAATAAGGGTTTCCCCTTTGAAGCTAATCTTAGGGTCCACCTTAACATCTAGTTGAGCAACACTCTTGCCTGAAAGCCTCTGCCCATATATCTTTGAGAATTCAAGGATCGCAATCAGGAATTATTAGTATTGAAAGGAATCAGGTCAATGATTGCGGAATAATCATTAACTGTTGTTTAATTATTTTAATTGATAATTTAATATCAAAATTAAAGCTTGTTATGATGAACACAATTATGTATACATAATAAATAAGCAAACAAGAATTAATTCAAATGTATTTCATTAATACTTAATAATGATTACAAAAGAATAATTAAGAATGCTATGAACAAAGATTCGTCAAACGTATTGTTGTTTATGTGACGGCGGCTAGGGTTTGATTGGGTGATGTGATGTGTGTTTGCCGTAATAATGTTCTTGTGTTCGATTCTTTGATATGAAACCTAGGACTCATATTTATACGCAATTATGAGTCTGTTAAGGAAACACTTGATCTCTTGGGATTTGTAATTGACTTGTTGACTTGTTGAATGCATTCAAGTGTCTTTGTCTTCCGTAGGAAATTTGTCTTCCGTAGGAACTCTTGTTCTTCCGTAGGAACTTGTTCTTCCGTAGGAATCTTCACTTCATCTTGTGATCATCAGTGAATACTGATGTTCATCCGTAGACAATCTATGGAAGCCTTGTCTTGTAAGAAACATATCTACGGATTAACAAAGTTGTTCATCCGTAGATATTTCTTACACTTAGCCGATTACAAGAATTCACCAAGTATATTGCTTTTGCCTGTCATCATACACATCAAACAACACATATATATGGGTTAACCTATATACTCAATGCATACATAAAAGTAGTGAGTTACAATCATTTATTACAAGAATTGATTAAAGTTTTAAGCCTATACAAATTGATCTAGACCTATTCTTTCTAGATCTAACAATACTCCCCCTTAGGCTTAGATCCTTTAATCAGTTCTTCAAAATTGAAAGCTACTTCACTATGGCAATGATCTTGTTGTAAAAGTAAGACGCAACAGTCTTCCGATCATCATACTTGTAGTTGATTTTCATCTTGCTGAGCTTCTTCAGAGTTTCAAAGCTCAGTCCTAGAACATCTTCTTCAGTGGTGAGTGTGTCCAACATATTGTTGTTGTGCACCACTTCTAGCTCATCATGCTCTGAGATCTTTAGTTTTGAGACTTCATTAAAATTGCTTCCCTTTAATAGTCCAGCATTATATTTTCTCCTCTTGTAAGCTTTGGCATGGAGTTTTGTCAACTACTTGGATTACATGAACATGCAGGAAGAAGTCATTTTGTGCTCTATCATCAGTCCTAGAACATCTTCTTCAGTGGTGAGTGTGTCTAACACATTGTTGTTGTGCACCACTTCTACCTCATCCTGCTCTGAGATCCTTAGTTCTGAGACTTCATCAAAATTGGTTCCCTTTAACAGTCCAACATTATATTTTCTCCTCTTGTAAGCTTTGGCATGGAGTTTTGTCAACTACTTGGATTACATGAACATGCAGGAAGAAGTCATTTTGTGCTCTATCATCAGTCCTAGAACATCTTCTTCAGTGGTGAGTGTGTCTAACACATTGTTGTTGTGCACCACTTCTACCTCATCCTGCTCTGAGATCCTTAGTTCTGAGACTTCATCAAAATTGGTTCCCTTTAACAGTCCAACATTATATTTTCTCCTCTTGTAAGCTTTGGCATGGAGTTTTGTCAACTACTTGGATTACATGAACATGCAGGAACAAGTCATTCTGTGCTCTATCATCAGTCAACTTCGGAAAGTATTTGTCATGTAAGTATGAAGTGTAGCTAGGATGTAGTAGTTTAATTTCCACAGGATCAAAGATCCTGATTCTATCAGCTTTCTTGTTTTCAGCATTCCTCAGCAGCACCAGTTCCTTTGTCTTTTCAACATATCCACATTCTGTTATGGGGTATGTGTATTGATTTCCTTCAATTGTCTTGATGGCTGCTGTTTTCCTGTTGTTGTATCCAATCCTGTTTAAAAATTCATTATCAACTAATTTTGTGGCATTGGACTTAAACCTTTTTAGACCTTTTATTCTCTTCTTGTGCTCAACATCTTCTCTCTTAGCCTCAGTTAGCACATCATCTCTGAACTTAGTCTTCAGCTTACCCACCATTGTTGAGAAGTCTCTTCCTCTTGGGTGTATTGGGTAGTTAGAGATGATAAGGCTTTGCAAGTCTTTGAGATCATATTCTGGCAAGCACAATACTGAAAATACATCATGGAAGTATTCAACTCTTCCAGATGTTCTTTTAATTACTGCATAATCCCAGTCTGGATTATATTTCCAGGCCATAATCCTGTTATCTTCCACAGAACTGGGAGTTGTGAGATGATCAATCAGCTATATCAAGTAGACTTATGTTTAGTAATTTCCCTGATAGTAGTTCCAAGTGGCCATACTTTTCCTGGTATAACTTTTCTTGGTTCTCTAATCAGTTTATCTTTCCCTTTTGTGCTGATATTTGCTTTCTACAACCACTGGTTTAGCAACAGGTTTGTTATGGTGTTCAATAGCAGGGTTTGGAGCTTCACTTCTGAATCTTACACCAGTCTCAATTTCAACCTTCATAACATGCTCCATCATCCTTCTCAGCTCATCAACTGTTCTTCCCTTCAGCTCATGTAATTTGTAGTTATGACCTTGTAGCCAGCAAGTCATGTTGTATTTGCTCAGTTTAGCTGTGTCACAGTGGCCTAACACTTTCTTGATCTTCTGAATTAATTGAAAGGTAGTGAATGCTTCATAGTCATAATTGGGATCATAAATCTTGCAAGCTCAAACTCTTTCAGCAGATCTTTCAATTCAGTAACATTCATCCTTTCAACCATGTCATATGGAAATCCATGGTTGATCAGGGTCAAAAACATGGATGTCTCAGGTCTCTCTTCTAGAATGTCTTTTGTAGTCAGAAGGTCATCAACCTTTGACTCTTTTGTTTCTTTTAGAGAGTCCATTTTTGTCAGCTTAATCCATTCTGCATCACTATCACTATCCTCATCAGGGGTTTTCTTGATAATAGATGAATCTACTGAAGTAATGTGTTCAAGGGATGTAGGTTTTTGTTTCTTAGGTGAATCTTCCATAATGATTACCTTCTTATGAGTAGAACCTAGGTAGTTCCTCTTCCTTGAGTAAGGAATGAGGTGCTTTGCAGACTCAGCAGATTCTTTCACTAGCTTTATTGATGGAGCAGCACTTGACTCCAGAGCACATATCTTTATTTTCAGCTCCTCAATTTCTTTATCTTTCAACTTTAACAAATTAGATTGAGCTGAGAGAGAGTTTGTGGCTTGTTAAACTTTCAAAACCATCTTTTCCTTTTCATTTTTCTCATGATTTATAGACTCCGGCAGTTCTTTCTCATGTTGAAGTAATGCATTAATGACTTCATTGTTACATTGAGCATCTTCCCTGAGTCTTTTGAGTTTTGCTTCTTGTTTCATCAACTCTTCATCTTTTTCTTTTATGACCCCCTTCAACTCTTTTATTCTTTGTTTTCTTTTGTTTGACTTGAGCACCAGTTTTTTTATTCAGCCACCAGGTAACTCTTGCTCACAGGGATGTCTTTATCACTCAGATCATCTTCATGGTAGACAATAACATCAACAAAGTTGCCTTTTTCTTTTGCTGTAGGTTCAGCAGCAGTCTCATCATCATTTACTTCAGTGGGAGCAACATTGTTGAGCTTGAGCAGGTCCCAACTGTTTGATCAACATGCTCTTAGTGTTGAGGTTGAGACAGTTGCTGAGCATCAAGAATTGGAGTTATGGGTTCAGTGTGATCAGACAAGACTGTGTTTTATGAGTTGGAGACTGAGAGTAGGATGGTGTAGCTTGAGACATTAACTCAGTCTCACCAGAGTAAAATGAGTTTTGAGACTGAGTTACATGAATAGGCTCAGTATGGGAACTCTTAAGAGTATGATGTTATGGAGTTTCAGTTTGTTGATAGATGGGTGATTGATTGTGGATTGGAGAGATTGGCTGGGTATTTTGAGTGGTTGATTAAGATTGTGGTGGTGATTCTTGTTGGATAGGTGATATGGGAATTGTGTTTTCACTGACTGGAGATATATGTTGGAGAGAGATTGGTTGATGGGGTGAATGCAAGGCTTGGATGGAGTTAGATGATGACTCTTCTTGCTGATTTTCCCAAACCAGCTCTTATGGAATGTTGGCATTGGCATCCATCACATGGGAAAACATTGGCATGTCTTCCCCTTGGTATTTTCCACTGATCTTGTTCAGTACTGATCGACCCAAATGAGCCTGTACAAACACTTCACCCTCTCTTGTTATACCAGGTTGCTCAGCATTAATTATCAGTTGTAGAAACCTAGGGAACATATACATCTTGTTGACCTTCTCCACTCTTATTTGGTCGCACAGACAGTTGAATATGTAGTTTGAGTAGTTGTAAGTTCTACCCCCAAAGATCCTTATGATACCCGAAGAGATGTGCTTTGAGAACCTATCTAGTCCGGACTTCCTGTTTGAAATACACTTAAGGTAAGTGTGACATAGAAATCAGTAAGGCTTGCACAGTCTTCCCTTCTTGATCTTGCCCTTATCAAAATCACCATCATATCCTATCAGGTAGAAAACCTTCTTTATGTATTTGTTTTCGAACACAACTGGGTGACCAACCTCTCGTTTACCCAGCTCAAGAGACCTTCTGATAGTTTGTTCATTAATCCGTAGTCTTTCAGTTCGGATTTTAGAAACTATCACATCATCTTCTCCATCTTGCTCTATTCGAGCTGAATTCCAGAAATCCACTATGTGCTCTTGATGAATCACAGGCTCTGCTATCAAGGCATAGAAGAGCCTGGAGCGTCGAAGATATCTGATGATATCTCAACATCCTTCTGATGTAGGATCATCAACATTAAGGAATGCACACACATTGTGTTCTCTCGTAAACCTATTCGTCATTTATACATAAGAACGATGAAGATTACGTTAGTATGAGTGTTACAGACATGAATACGATCAGTTTTAGTGATAATCAGGAATCAAACAGTTCATTATTGATAATTATGACATGATTTACCTTCAAAACAATGATCTATGATCAAGATTACATGCTTGTTTTAAGGTTTTGAGTTGGTAATTTTGAATGTCTATGGAAGGAGGAAAATGGAATGCGCTTTTCTAGGTGTGAAAAGTGCTCTGAAAAAGTGAATATTGAAAGTTTTAAGTCAAAAATATCATTTATACTCTTGGACACATTAATTTCATTTATTTAATTAAGTTGGTCCTATTATCGTTTTTACCCTTTCCGTGGAAGTTATTTCTTCCGAAGATTTCAGTTCTTCCGTAGGACATCTACGGATGCATAGCATCTGCGGATGCCTAACTATCAAGTACTGAATTAGAATTTGAAGTATAACTTGATTATCCATAGATTACCACTCTATGAACATGGATTATACTTTTAAGGTTTTAACACATCCGTAGTTTACCAATTCTACGGATGGTTAAATTTTATTTGGTTAAGTTTCACACTGTAGCTTCTGCTGATGCTAAAATTTCACTGTGGCTTCTGCTGATGCTGAAATTTCACTGTAGCTTCTGCTGATGCTAAATTCAATGTTTGAAACTTCTTTTGATTGTGTGGTCCTAATCAAGTGATAGAACCATTTATTGCTATTGGACCTTGTTGACTTTGTTTACATGACAATTGTGCACAAGAAGGTCTATATCCTGCAGCCAAGTTAGTGCTCAAGTTCCAATTCCTTCTTAGTTGGTTGATCAAAATT
>BJCO01791242.1:0-15450 GCA_018326465.1 Flaveria floridana | reverse complement strand
GGCGGGGGGCGGGGGCGAAGGTTGAGTACTAAGTTTAATCTACTGATGGTATCAAGAAGAATTGGTATCAATTTCATATGAATAAGTTCCTAGTTTTGATCTGTTCTATGAGATTGTTAATAACTTTCCATAGTAATGTCTCTAAATTATATCAGAACAGTAGCCAGTCATATTGAAAAATATGTTCTTTCTCATGTAATTCTAGGGAATACCATATTCGGGTCAAGCTGATGTATCTGGTTCTGGTATATGCTTTTGACCTGTTTGATGAGCTTGTTAATAACTTTCTACAGTAGTGTCTTGAAAAGATAATAGAACTGTAGCAACTCATATTGAAACGTGTGTTCTTTCTCGTGCAATTCTAGGAAATAGCATGTTCAGGTCAAGTTTCATATATACTAAGTACCTGGTTCTGGTATATGTTTTACATCTGTTCTATAATAAGTATTTGGTTCTTGTATGTGTTTTTGATCTGTTCTATGAGATTTTTAGTAACTTTACACAGTAATGTCTCAAAAAGATAACAGAACTGTAGCGAGTTGTATTGAAAACTATGGTCTTTCATGTGCAATTCTAGGGGATAACATATTCGGGTCGAGTACTAATGATGCTGCCGAGTCATTATTCAAAGCGTTTGGTCCAGCAATGGATTCCAGGCTTCCATGGGCAGCCGTTTTGGGCAATCATGACCAAGAATCGACTATGACCCGTGAAGAACTGATGTCATTCATCTCCCTTATGGATTATTCACTTTCACAACCCAATCCATTAACTCAAGATCCCACAGACCCTACTAAACAACAAACTATAACAGAAATCGATGGGTTCGGGAACTATGATCTCAGAGTATGGGGTCCGCCAGGGTCTCACTTGGCCAATCAGACCATCTTCAATCTCTTCTTTTTAGACAGTGGGGACAGAGCTGTTGTTAATGGGTTTAAAACGTATGGATGGATCAAGGAGTCTCAACTTAGTTGGCTACGAGGTGCTTCAAAGGTATATCATTCATAAAGTGCAGAGGTGACAGTATCGACCTATTTAATAATGGATAGGTCGATTTGGGTTGTTTTTTTTTATCTAACATATTGAATAGAAAATTTTAACAGTATGGAGAACGGGTCAATGAGTCAAACGAGTTGATTGTTGTCCATAGTCTGTTTCACTGGATACAACTTCAAAAACCGTGTTACTCGTATATTTTCATATTGTTGTAATGATGTTTTTTTTAAAAAAAAATTGGCAGCATATAAAGGTAACCTACTTGAACATATCTCTTTTTTTGATTCCCAACTGTTTTTCCACAGAAAATACCACTGAGCTTAAAAAAACTGATTTTAAGTAGCATTTATGATTTAACTTTGCCAGCAGGTAAAATGGTATCTAAGCACCCAATTAACGTGAATTCAGCACCAAGGCCCAAGCAGCAAAAACACTCTTCTATAATAATTATGGAAGTGTAAGGGTTTAAATTAAAATTTTTGAAAGTTTGAGGGTTTTTCTAGATAACTGAAAGCTGATTGCTTTTTTTTTTCCCTAGAACAAAAGAAGTTGGTTTCCTGTTAATTAAATTAATCATTTTAAGTAAACATTATTAACACATTAATCATTAACAAAAACTAAAAGATGGATGAAAAAGGTGATTGGAAGTCATCCTAACTTGACCCGGCCTGTTTTGACATGTACTAAAACATGAACCCTTTTACTTGTCACCAAATCGTCCGACCCATCCATCATACCACCTTTAATGTGCCTCCTGCCCCCTTGTCTGAGTTGGTTTCATTAGATTTAGATTTCATTAACATGTTGCAGGTTCTCGCTAACAGGGCCATAATCAGGAAAACTGTCAATCACAAGATACTCCATCACTAGCTTTCTTCCATATCCCAATCCCAGAGATCCGGTCGGGGCCTTTTAGGGAAGTTTATGGGGAATATCGTGAACACGTGGCATGTTCTATAGTGAACTCTGGAGTCTTGCAGACACTTGTGTCAATGGGAGATCTTAAAGCAGTGTTTTTGGGCCATGATCACCTCAATGATTTCTGTGCGAATTTAAATGGTATATGGTTTTGTTATGGTGGTGGTTTCGGGTATCATGGTTATGGTAGGGCTGGGTGGTCAAGAAGAGGTCGAGTCATACTTGCTCAACTGAAAAAGGGGAAGAACAAATGGATGGGAGTTGAAACGATTAAGACATGGAAGCGACTAGATGACAAAAACTTGACAAAAATCGATCACCAGATCTTGTGGACATCATCAAAGTGATTCTTGTTGCAGATGAGTCTAAATGTGCAAAATAGACAGGTTGGTAATGGGTCAAAATTGATCAACAGATCTCATGGACGTCATGAATCTTAATTATATTTTCTTTGAATAATTAGTAGGATATATATGATTAAATAAGCTGCATATATTCAATAATAATGTAAAATTTTTGAATAATGGGCTTTGGCTCATTTGATGTATTTCGTTTAGCCATTGGATTAACTTGTTAATATACAAATAAGTTGAAATTGCTGGTCTAGTTTGAATTAACTGTACTGATTAGTTCTTGCCAAAATTATTTTTGCAGGATGGTCATTCTGTAAAAACTTCGTTGTCGATGACGTGGTGAAAAGGATTTAGCAGTTCTCACATCTCAGCTCTTTTAAAATATTACTCGATTGATCTTTGTAACACTCATTTTATTGAGAAAAATATTTTGTGTATAACATTTAGACGTTTTATTCAAGTTCTATAATATGTGACAAGAACAGTTGGTTCTATTCAAGACGAATCAAATCTCCCAAAAAATAAAGCATGAGAGAAAAATTTCTCCAAATACATCATCTTTTCCTTTATATCCCTCCCAAACAATGATTATAAAAGTAGCCAACAAACAACTATTAACTCCCAAGTGCAATGAAATACTTAAAAATGATTGACCAAAAGGTAATAATAACTTCACTAGCCATTTTGCATGCATGGGAACAAGTCTTTGAGACTTCAAATCTGATGTCTTTCTGGTATGTCTATGTATCAACAATGTATGAAAACAATCGGGTTTTGGATGGTGGAACCAAGAAATTTTTTCAATGGTTGTCGGTGGTTTTAGGAGCTTGGATGATACAAGCCATACAAGTGAGACAGTTCCTCTCATGCAAGAAACCCTGGCCGACCCATCCATGCAGCCACGACACAAACTGAGTGATCAAGAAACCCACTCGCTTGATTTTATGAGTTGGTCGGATAAGAAGAAAGACTCAAATTGGTCAAACCCAAGAAGTTTATTAGTTTATTATTTCTCGGTTAATTTTGGTAGTTTATTATTTCACATTCAATGGTCAACTAGATTAGATTTGTTTTGCATTTAAAATTTTAATGTAGTTAAACATGTGTTTGTTGTTAATGAGAAGCAACAGATAAGTATTTCCTACTTCATTGTTACAACTCCAATCCAGGTTTATCAAAGGTAACATAAAAAAGCCCAAACACAAGCCCAATTAGAAATGCTGGACCAGTTGAAGATTGTCCGGCCTATCTAGCGACCCATTATCTGATGTTAGTGGCTGATGGAAGTTCCAAACGGTTATTTAGTTTTCCCACGGTAGCTTTTATTTAGGATTTCATATGCTAGTTTTCTTCATTCAGTTGTTGAGTTGTTCTTGTTGTCTTTGGAGATTTCCCCTTTTCGAATTGGGGCTGACTTTGTTCTTGTTGTTTTGATTAATCATTTGGCTACCATTTGTTAATTGATTCGATTCTATCAATTGGTTCCATTGCCGGGAAATGGAATCGAACATGGTGCAAACTCGGGCTAAACCCGGAATTGATGGAGATGGTGGGGCACTTGAGGCATTGGCGACTCAAATGACAGCGATCGCTGCTGCCATGGAGTCGCTTAAAGAAGAGGTAGGAGCGCTTAAAAGAGACAAGTCCAGTGGAGGTCCCGGTAGAGACGACGAGGCTGAAAGTTCTTGGCGTTCTCCTCGGCATTTTCGACCCTATAACAAAATTGACTTTCCTACATATGGAGGAGGGGAAGATCCTAGAGGGTGGATTTTGAAGGCTGAGAAGTACTTCCGGTACTACAACATACCGAATAATGAAAAGGTTGACATTGCGTCGATGCACTTAGAAGGATATGCTCTAGACCTCTTTTCATGGCTGTCAGCAGACCAACCTCTCGACTTTTAGGAGGATTTAGTATTGGCTTTTCAAAAGATTTCGGACCGGCGGAATATCAGAACCCTGATGAATATCTTTGTAGCATCAAGCAGACGGGCACAATATAAGAGTATCGACAAGAATTCGCGAAACGATCTGCCCGAATGTCAAATTGGGTTGAAAATTGTTTACTAGGAGTTTTCCTGAATGGATTAAAGGAAGAACTCAGAGCGGACGTCCGTATTCACAAAACGAAAACGGTTTACAATGCCATGAGTCTCGCGATGGAGTATGAAGCTAAGGTGGGGCATGGCAGGTTAAGTAGAATAAACACCTGAACCCAAGTTCTAAGTCCAATGCTGAAGTTAAACCTGTACACACGAACACGAATGCAGCAGTTCCCCAATCCAAACAACCACCGCGACTCCCTGAAGCCGATAAACAAGCGCGATTTGTACGTGGGGAGTGTTACAGGTGTGGTGATAAATATGGCCCCGGTCACCGCTGCCGAACGGGTACCCTTAAACTTTTGGAAGGCGATAGACCAGGAACCAGGGAAGACGAATGAGGAGGCAGATCCGGGTATGAATTTGGAGGAGATGGCTGAAATAAGTTTGAATGCTATCTCAGGGAAGACCAACACCACCACCATGAAGTTAAACGGTACTCTCCATTCAACTGAGATCCTTATATTAGTTGACAGTGGGTCTACCCATAATTTCATTTCCGATACTTTAGTCCGGGAGCTGAACTTAACGACCCAACTGGTTACTCCTTTTGGCGTACAAATCGGGAATGGGGATATAATTCGTTGCAATAAAGTTTGTCACGATGTGCCGATTCAATTGAGTGAGCTTAAAATTTCCCAAGATTTTTATCCCTTCTCTATTGGCAGTGCTGATGTGGTGTTATGAATACAATGGCTTGCGTCTTTGAACACCGTCCAAGCCAACTAGAATGAGATGTTTCTTGTATTCACTATCGACGGGCAGATGTACAAACTACAGGGGTAGCATCTGGGCCACAGAAATCCGCTGCTTTCCAACACCTAGCCGTTGAAACCACATCCGAGCCTGTGATACCGGAGTTCTTACAACCCTTAATCAATACCTACAAAACTATATTCCAAGAACCCATAACATTTCCACCCTTCCAAACTCATACTCACTCCATCCCACTCCAACCGAACACCTCCCCACCCAACATCCGTCCGTACTGCTACCCATATTCGTAGAAAAACGAGATCGAAAACCAGGTTGCTGCATTACTTGAAGTCGGGTTCATACAAGCCAGTAATAGCCCTTTTTCCAGCCCTGTTCTCTTGGTCCGGAAGAAGGATACATGGCGAATGTGTGTTGACTATCGAGCATTAAATCAAGCTACCATTGCAGATAAATACCCCATCCCGAACATCGATGAATTGTTAGATGAACTACATGAGGCTACGGTCTTTACCAAATTGGATCTGCGATCTGGGTATTACCAGATACAGATGAATCCAGCTGACATCGAGAAGACAGCCTTCCGCACCCATTCCGGGCACTATGAATTCCGTGTTATGTCGTTTGGATTGACAAATGCCCCATCTACTTTCCAAGCAGCGATGAACGATTTATTCAGGCCACATTTACGGCGTTTTATTTTGGTGTTTTTCGATGATATCTTGGTTTATAGTAGCAACCCGGAGGCACATATGCATCATCTGCATATTACCCTCGAATTGTTACAAACAAACCAATTTTTTGCAAAGTTAACCAAATGCTATTTTGGTCAGCCTCAGGTCCCATTCTTGGGCCACATTGTCATGGCAGCTGGAGTTCAAGTAGATGATGAAAAAGTGATCGCCTGGCCGGTGCCCACTAATGTTAAAGTTGTTCGAGCATTTTTGGGTCTCACCGGATATTACCGACTTTTGTTCGTAACTATGGCATCTTGGCTCGCCCATTAACTGTTCTTACTAAAAAGGATGGCTTCCAATGGAATGACGAAGCGGCTGCCGGTTTTGAGAAATTAAAGCAAGCCCTTGTTACTGCCATGTTCTCCGCCTCCCTGATTTCAATGCGCCTTTTACTGTGGAATGTGATGCCTCCTCAGAGGGGGTAGGCGCCATTTTAACTCAAGATGAGCATCCAATAGCCTACTTTAGTAAGGGCTTTTCCCCTTCTAGCCGCTTTAAATCCGCGTACGATCACGAGTTGTTAGCTTTGGTTTTAGCTGTCCAAAAGTGGAGCCATTACTTGCTTGGTCAGTATTTCTTTATTCGTACTGATCACTTCACCTTGAAGTATCTACTGGAACAACGCGTAACCACTTAAGAACAACAAAGGTTGCTCTTAAAGCTGATGTCATATGATTTTTCCATCCTCTATCGCCCGGGTAAAGAAAATAAAGGTGCGAACTCCTTATCCAGGTGACCGAACCAGGTAGAGCTCCTCACTTAGCTGTCCCCTATTGCCCGAATATATCTTAGGTTTATGCAGGGTTATTAGTTGATCCGTATACCAGGAACATCCTGTCCTCATTGGCTTAAGACCCTGCTTCAGTTTGGGACATTCTATTGTGGGTCAAGCACTTATTTACAAGGGTCGACTTGTGATTCCGCACCACTCAGACCTTCGATCCCGCATCCTTCATGAAGCTCATACTTTTCCCATGGGGGGACATGGAGGATTCCTCAAGACAATGAAGAGAGTCTCTGCCCATTTTTTTCTGGCCCCAAATGGCGTGCGACGTTCATTCCTTTGTACAGGCTTGTTTAACTTGTCAACGAACTAAACATGAGACTCTATCGCCTGCTGGGTTGCTTCAGCCCCTCCTTGTTCCTTATCGTATTTGGGAAGACCTTTCTATGGACTTTATTTTCAGCCTTTCCCCTTCAAACAATATTGACACCATCTTGGTAGTTGTTGACCGCTTGAGAAAGTACGCACACTTTCTCCCATTGTCTCACCCGTTCTCTGCAAACACTGTGGCACAAATCTTTTGCAAGGAGGTCGTCAGGTTACACGGTATTCCTCGTTCCATAGTTACTGACCGTGATGCTATCTTCTTGAGTAATTTTTGGCAGGAATTGTTTCGTCTCAGTCAGACCAAACTCAAAATGAACACCAGTTATCACCCCCAAACAGACGATCAAACTGAGGTGCTCAATCGTTGCTTGGAGGCTCATCTCCGCTGCTTTGCACATGAGCAGCCTACTAAATGGAGCTCATTCCTTTCGTGGGTGGAGTATTCCTATAATACCAGTTATCATTCCACTACACGCACTACCCCTTTTTTCACAGTTTATGGCAGTGTGCCACCTCCTTTACACCCCTATGTACCCGGGGAAACGAACAATGCTGAACTAGAGGCTCAATTAACAGATCGAGATGATATGCTGAAGCTGTTGAAGGCCAACTTAATGAAAGCACAGAACTGCATGCATACCCAAGCTGATTTGAAAGGTAGTGATTTATCCTTTCAGGCCGGTGATTCGGTGTTTCTTAAAATCCAACCTTACCGCCAACGCAGTTTAGCCAAACAACGATTTGAGAAACTGGCTCCCTGGTTTTCTAAACCTTACAAGATTCTTCGGGAGATGGGTTCAGTGGCCTATGAGTTAGAACTTCCACCTGACTCGCGCATCCATCCAGTTTTCCATGTATCTATGCTCAAACCCTCCCGGGGACTTCCCTCTGCAGATGTTATACCCCCTAGACCTCTTACTCGTAACTGGGAATACGATGTTCAACCTCACCCTGTGGTGGATTATTGATGGGTTATCAAAGCGAGTCAACAGGTCCTTGAATTACTCATTTCTTGGAAGCATCGGCCAGCTGAAGAAGCAACATGGGAATCATACGATTTATTCAAGAACCAATTTCTAGCTTTCAGACTTGAGGAGAAGTCGGCTTTTGGGGACGGAAGTATTGTTATAACTCCAATCTGGGTTTATCAAAGGAAACATAAAAAAGCTCAAACACAAGCCCAATTAGAGATGCTGGACCAGTTGAGGATTGTCACGGGCCTATCTAGCGACCCATTATCTGATGTTAGTGTCTGATGGAAGTTTCGAACGGTTATTTAGTTTTCCCACGGTAGCTTTTTTAATTAGGATTTCATGTGTTCGTTTTCTTCATTCAGTTGTTGAGTTGTTCATGTTGTCTTTGGAGATTTCCCCTTCTCGAATTAGGGCTGACTTTGTTCTTGTTGTTTTGATTAATCATTTGGCTAACGTTTGTTAATTGATTTGATTCTATCATTCATCTTCTTTTCTTGGAGACTCCCTTCATCTCGATTAGAACTGTATCACTGGTGTGTTTATTGATTTCATCATGCCTCCCTGTCATGAAATCCTCACCCTTGACTTTGAGGACTCCATTGCTTCTTTGGCAGATATCCTCACCATCAACTCAAACAAGAAATTCTTCAAGATTGACATTCTCATTTCGAGTTTTCTGAACACAACAAACTCATCCTTGCCACTCACTGAACTAACAGCACCAACTCCAACCCACTACCGCCTTCATCGCCTTTGACTCAAACCACCCACCTAAACTAAGCCTTCCAAGATTATTTTTTGATAGTGCTTCATAGAAATCAAGTCATGGTTTGGTATTGTTGAAGTAACATAACAACACCATGGAATTGACCACCAAGTCAAGTTATGAGTTGCATAACCAGCCATTGGTTGGAGACTGAAGCTTTAAGATAGAAGAGTTGGTCAAACAAGACATCTTTTTCTTGACAATTTGTTGTAACATTTTGGAATGAGTTAAGGCTTGTTTTTGAGAATTTGTTTTAAAGATATAGAGCCCTGAGTTCTTTTTGTCTTGCAAAATATTTCCCATAGCATGCCACGCTTGAGATCCTGTGAAAGTCGAGTTGAGTATCGTATAAAGTATGTAGGTCATAGAGATTGTCAGTATATCAACTATAGGATAATCTTATCTTCACATGCCTAAAGCGAATTTTCTGTTGAATTTTAAGTATCGATAATGTGTTTGTTTACGATTGTTTGTGTTCGTTAATTTAAAAGTTTTGTTTGTTGTAATTATGTTAAGTACTTATTTATCTTTGGTGGATATTATGTAATGTTTGTGATTGTAGTTATAGAGTCAAGATATGATGGTTTTTATTTGTTTGTTATAGAAACTTTTCTTTATATTCATGAATATTTGTGCATGTTCACTTGCCTTTGTTTGTTTTTGTTTGCGTTTGTTTATGTTTGGTAATTGTTTGTGAACCGTTCAAGAACAAATCATTTCTTTAATGAATGAACACGAACAAGAATCTTGTTCCATAATCGTTCGTGAACAATTCATGAACAAGTTATATCCTTAATGAACGAACACGAACAACCCTTTGTTCGTGTTCGTTCAGTTCATTTGCAAACCTAAGTTTTTACGTAATTGGGTCTCACCCCTCGTGCCATTAGAGGTGTTTTCCATCAAAGGTTAGGATTGATGATAATTGTGAGACCTTAGATGAGACATGTGCCAATGTCGTATTATGAAGCATGTATATTTATATTATCCGGGTGTGGGTTGCTTTCGGTCACCCTACATCTACACATCTTATTTACTATATTTAGAGCTATAAATTGTGATTTTTAATTGTTCAAATATAAGTTTTTCTGGTGGTTGAGAAAAAAAAACGATAACCAATAAATCCAACCCGTAAGTGACGAAATGACCCACTTAACAAAACCAAATGAATAAACAATGGTTTAATTTATAGTTTAAGGAATAATAGATGAGTTGCTTTGGGTTTCTCACTTGATAAGTGACAAATATGAAAGTGTTTTTTGATTCTGGGTGAGCATCATGTGTCACACCCCTAACCTCGGTGGTTTCCCGCGAGGCATGAACGTCATGGAATCACAGTTATTGATCGACCACTACATGATTTACTAAAACATTCGTTGCAAATAAGTTTAAAAATACATAATTGTTTTCAGAGTTAAATTGTGGAATTCGTAGAACTAATGTAAATTGTTTTTAAAACAAGACAACTTAGATATAATGTCCCAATAGCATGAGTGACCCTATATGCGATGAGTCCCATGCAAGCCTATCCTGATGCAAACCTCCATTACATTAGAAAACATGCATGAAAATGCGACAACATAAAGTTGGCGAGTTCACAGGTTTTAAGGTAATAATAAACAGTGTACTGGATAACAATTCTTTCCATGATTTGATTGTCAATCATACAATACTACAATATTATATAAGCACCGCAACCGAGCTAGACTGTAACTGTAATAGATTGCCCCTACCCGTGCCTACTAGTCAAGGTTAAGGTAATTAAATCGGGTGGGGGTAGTCATATCCAATAGTACTATCCATGATTATCTTGATTTGGTAAATACACTAACGGTCTGATAACGGGGACTTCATACGGTAAGTAACAACTTATATAACATATGAAATTATTGACAAGTAAATGTGTCTACGGAAATAATAATTTGCATGTAATCTCCCCAAAAGGAAAATAAGTAAAAATGGGCCCGTAAAACTCACCTGACAGTGAGTAATCGGGTATGTAAACCGATGAGTATCCAAAATGTTTGAAAAATCCGACCTAAGTTCGCCCTAGAATAATTACGGCAACTTATGTCTAAGTAATGGTTCCTACGTGTAATGTGAGCATGTAACTATTTCATCCACATACTTGGTAATCGAAGGACCGATTATGATTGTTCAACAACAGTTTCACAGTTGGAGATAATACACTTACTAGATCAAATATGGAACCAGGCAAAGAAACAATAAACAGAAAGTAAGAACACTTTAGAAAACAAGGATTGGTTTTCAAGGATGATTTATATTGCTCTCAAGTGTTTTACTAATGTTACAAGGCTTAGTACTAAGACTGATATAATGAGATACTTTATACTATATCCTATAGCTGGTCATACTTTGAAGGCCAGCTTGACACTAATCTAGACAACAAGATCAATGTAATATCAAAAGGCAGATTGCCTTGACATGTGACTATGACATGCCATAGCTCTCATCCTATTGTATTACAATAAAGATAAAAGTACTAAAGTAGGAAGTTACAGATAAAAGATCATATTGTATAGTTGACAAAAGTAAATCACCAACTTATATAAGTTGGTGAGTGTTCAGAGCTAGCAGCGAAAAGGTGGTCTGCTTTTGTGAGGTGTGTCCATAGTCACATGGCTTATTAGTTTTAGGAAGAGTTCAGTCTTCAAGCTTCGGAAGACTTTGTCTTTAAGCTTCGGAAGACTTCACTTTTGGCTTCGGAAGACTTCACTTTTGGCTTCGGAAGATTCTGTATTTGGCTTCGGAAGATTTGACACTTAGTTATTTTTCATTGTACATTATCAAATAAGTTATTTTTCTTTGTACATTATCAAATCTTCCAAAGTACTTCCTTGTAATTTAGTGCATGCTGAGAGATCTTTGGTTAGCATCAGCCTCTAAGATAAACTCTTAGAAACTCCCCTAGGGTGATGGTATCAAAACTTGAAGATTAGTATGAATCGTTGATCTACTACTTGTTTACAACCATCATTAGAATCAGATCGATTCCTCTCTTCATCAGCTGGTCTGGATTTTTTTGTCACACCCTCAAAATCCACGTGCGGGCTTTTATTGCGAGGCGAGTGAACAAACCAGGATCCCAGTCATTAGTTACTCAGAATGACACTATATGAAACTTTTAAAACAATTCAGAGTTTGAAACTTTAAAACATTTGCGGAAGCATTTTGTAAATATTTCAAACACAAGATACTAAATGTAAACTGCGAAAACTCGCACCCAAACCCAAGTATGTAAGTATGCAATAAGACAAAAGTAGATAAATGTATGTTTCAAAGTATGCAAGACTCGTGCGTGCTCCTATGGCAGCTGCTAGTATCGATCTGAGAAAAGCATACTAAATTTTCAACACGACGGTTAGTGAATTCAAGAGTTTGTAATCGTCATAAACAAAGCGTTAGTAAAATATAAATAAGTGTATTGAAATAGATAGCTAGTCTAATTTCATTAGTAATAAACAACAGTGATTTCACGATCGTAGCTGACTATGTTTGTCTGTTTGCCTCCCGCCACGACATATTAAGTCGTGACGTTGTTAGTCGTATAGGACAATATTGCACCCGCTTGACCTCCAGTCATAGAGGTAGGGCTTGTCAGACCCAGTAGTACTACCCAAGATTTCCCGCTAGATTTCTTAATTAACAATCTGAAAGTGTAAGGGCTTTCTATGTTATAACACACTATGTCTTACTAAACACATGTTATAATACTAAAGCGTTTTAAAATAAAGTATGCTTTCTCCACCAAAAAGAGAGTAAGTAAAAGTGGGCATTGAACTCACCTGATGCGTAAACGAACAATAACAAAGAGCTAACGATGAGTGGAAAGACAACCCGTCAAAGTTTACCTGGAACACGCAAGTACATAAGTATGTGTACACAGAAAGTTTAACAACCCTAAGTGCTCAATAAACACATTGACCCAAGGATTTGGAAAACAAGACTCATTTGACCTAGTTGACCCGTTTAACCCGTTGGTGACATGTTAATTGAATTTTTGTTTGATCAAGTATAACAACTCATTACACATGGTTATCACACAAGTTGTTCACGTATGCCACATTATAAACCCTAAATTCTATAAAGCTCATCATACCACCATAGTTTACCATACAACTCATGTGAATCTCAAGAAATTAATAATAACAATTTTTAACTAATAAGTCATACATCACATGATCTATCATTATTCCAAGCATAGTTCTAAAATCTCCTAACATAATCCATCATCATGTAGTGTTCCATAAGAACCTAAATTTCCCAAGTAATGCATCAAGCATCCATACAAGTCAATTAACACATTCTACCACATTAGACATCATCAACAAGTATTCTAACATGATCCTAACATCGAGAACATGCCCAATTCACAATATCCAATGATCTACATGAATAAAGTTTCCATTTCAGGAAAGTAACACCCAAAATCCATCTAACACCCAATTAATTTATAAATTCATCAACTTTATACCTAATTAAGTTCATAACAATCATCTAAACATGACAAACATCATAAATTCATCATAATTCACAAACCTCATGCATAAAAGTTTCTACTTATAGCAAGGTATGAACAACCACTCAATTTCATGATTTTCTTGCATAATCCATGTAAACTAACATCAATGCAATACAACTAACATCAAAACATCATCCAACAACATCAATTTCGAGTTTAATCATGTTAATTGAACTAGGGTTGTTCTTGAATCAAAAACTATGAAAAACTTGCTAAAACTCACCTTGAGTCATGTAATAGATCAAGAATTGTAAGGTTATTTGTAAGGCTGATGCAAGCCAAACACCCAAAGTCTCTCCTGCATGCATGCACAAGTGTACTGAAGTGGAATGCTTCAGAAGTTTCACACACTCCCTTAGAAATTACTCTAAGTGTGAGATCTTCCGAAGCCAAGACCAATATCTTCTGAAGCCAAAGATGAAGTCTTCCGAAGCTTCAAAGACAAAGTCTTCCGAAGCCAACTATTGAAGACAGATTTCTTTCGAATACTTTTTAATCACATGCTTTATCTGATGTACCTTTTACCTAAAGCTGAACCCCTTTCTGTTGCAACTCTGATAAGACACCAACTTTACATAGGTTGATGAAAAGGTCCATACTTTTGGTAACTGTACATTGAGGTCTTGAGTATGTAACTTTCCACTTTATGTACTTTATCCTTTTTATAATATATTAGGATGTGAGCTATGGCATGTCATAGTCACTAGTCAAAAGGCGATCTGCCTTTTGACTCTACATTGATTTTGTTTTCTAGATCATGTATCCAGCTGGCCTTCAAAGTATGGCCGGCTGTAGGTTATAGTATAAGTATTTCTGATCCTTGTATCTTATCAGTAGAACTTTAGAAACATTTGTAAGGAACTAGAGAGCAATATACATCAACCTTTACTTGTGTTGTTCTTGTTCTGTCTCATATACACTTGTGTTTCTTAGTTCTCAAAAATGATTTTCCCAGTGCCCATTTGAATTGTTAAGTGTTGTTGCACACTCTCCTCTTTGTGTTGTTATGTTGTAAGTGCATACCCTTCACTGGTCTTGCAATTGGTATCCGGGCTTTTCAGGCTCTTGATATAAGATCTCACCATCTTAAGATCCCTCACACACACAAAATACTTAACCCTTCAAATGGCAGCTATCTCTAAAGCTGATATGGAAACTGGAACCATGACAAGTCCCCACTGATCACTCTTGATGACTTTGACACTTGGTGCCAAAGAATGGAAGGTTTCATTAAGTGTCAAGACTCAAGAATATGGGAATCTGTTGTCACTGGACCTTACATACCAAGCACCTCTTCAGCCGCTGCTGGAGGTGGTATGATACCCAAGGATGTGGCTGACTACTCAGATGAAGATAGAAAGAGAGTAGAAATTGATCAAAAGGCCATGACAGCTCTTCAGACTGCTCTTCCAAACTCTATATACAGAGGTTTCAAGAAATGCAAAACAGCTAAGCGGCTGTGGGATGCATTGAAACTAATGTACGAGGGTTCCACTGAAGCCAAGGAGAACAAGAAGGATCTCCTGAAGCATCAGTTTGAAAATTTCACCTTCAAAACAGGTGAGACCATAACTCAACAATACTTCAGGTATGTTGAGATTGTGGATACTCCAGTGGATGTTGGAGTAACTCTTGAGAACAGGGATATTGTAAGGAAGTTTATGTCCTCTCTTCCTAGGCAATAGACACATTATTATGTTGTAATCAAGAGAACTAAGAATCTTAAGATTCTCACTTTGACAAAGTTGTATGGCATTCTCAGTGGATACCAGATGGAGATGAACATGCAAGGTTCATCTGGTAACTCCAGCAATCAAATGGGTTCAGCCCTTCATGTGACAGAAAGGGATAGCATAGAACCCCAACATCATCTAATATGCTACCCTGATATCTCACAAAAGGGTCCTTTCATCACCTTCCCGGAGACACCAAGGGAGAACTATACTCAAGGAAGCCCATTCCAAGAGTCAAGTTCTTCTCAAGCCTTTGTGTCTTCTGATGAAAGTTTTGGCAGCTTCCTATTCACCCTTGAAGATCTAGACTGTGTCCATCCAGATGATCTGGAGTATATGGAGATAGTCCAGCAAATGGCTCTTCTCACTCACAGAGCCAAGAGGCTCTACAAGCGGACAGGAAGGAAGTTCCCCAACAATACAACCAGTGGAAAGTTTGGGTTGGATAAAAGCAAAGTTAAGTGTTACAACTATAATTTGATGGGTCACTTTTCTAGGGA
>BJCO01791173.1:0-11867 GCA_018326465.1 Flaveria floridana | reverse complement strand
CACGGCCCCGTGACAAATTAGGCACGGCCCCGTGAAATAGGGGATCACGGCCCCGTGACTATATGGGGCACGGCCCCGTGACAACTTTTAGGGGACAATACTTTTGTCCTGTCAGATGTCCAATCACGGGGGTGTGTCAAATTAGCACGGGGGCGTGTTTCAGGCAAGGCATGGGGGCGTGCTTAATGAGGCCCGGCCCCCTGCTTGGAGCTTTAAGCTTGGTTTTCTTCAATTTCTTGTCCATTATGCTCCTTTTGTCCATCTTGCCCTTCACAACACCTGAAAACACAATTAAGAGATTTTAAGTACATAATCATCATATTTCAGGAGGAATTAAGGAATAAATGATGTGCTTTTGATAGTGTTTATATGTGTAATTTGAAGCACATCAATAATCAGGTTTTAGGTAAGTTGATATATTCTATTTTTTAAACGTGCTAACTTGAATACGACTCACATAATTAATGTGTCAACCTAGATACGATTCTTTCAATATTTTTATAACTACCTATCCTTCCAAATTCTTCTCTCCTCTCCATTCGATTCCCTTTAATCTTGAGCTAATATATAAACTTAAGTTTAATAACCGGGAATGAAAGATGATGAACAAAAATAATTGAAGAGACATCAACTACGAAAAAAAAATCATTTAACCTAATATCATTTGGTTGTTTGAATTGTTTCCGAGCCGCTAGATAGTGCTCAAATTCACAAATTAACATCAAATTGATCGACCTGAAACACACTATATTTTTTAAGCTTATACGTTAAAATTCATATCATTGATATGAATAAAATATATGAGTCATGTTTGTGTTCACTTATAACAACCTAGTAACCCATCATTCGTTTACCAACCTACTATCATATCATGACATGATTAACGTATAATGCTCACTTAACTACTTAATATTATTATTAACAACTTACTATTTGTTGCTACACGAATCCTAATCAATAGATTAAGACCGAGGAGCAGTGCAAGGATGGGGTTATAACAAGGATTCGGCCTTGACAGGATGCGGGGCTTTGCTTCGACTGAGCTGGGCTTCGGCTGAACAATACTCCGACTGGGCTTGGCTTCGGCTGGATAATACTTTGACTGAACAGGGTATCTGCGAGACAAAAACAACACCGTGAGCCTCACCTCGGGCAGAAGGGGTTTTCTCCCCGATACCACACTCCGGCTTGAGAATAAGTATATGTGTTGAGAGAATTTGAAAGGGTGAATTAGTGAATAGCTAAGTGAAGTGTGAGTGATCTGGGAATGATCATCTTTCTCAGGAATGGGAGAAGTATTTATAGTGTTGGCACATGAGAATAAGACATGATCTGGTTCTATTCTTGGAAACCTGTAGTCAACCATATGGGACTGAAGTCCCCTAGCCAGAGGTTTTATACCGTCCTAATGCAAAGGGTTTCTGACTGCCATTAATGTGGTTTGTCTCTATAGTTGACCTGGGGATTTTGGGACTGCTCTGACCTTCTGCCCATGTTTTGGCCTTACTCGTTTGTCATCTTGTGATTCTTTATTATCCCTTTGTAACCAATGAATGGCTTCCTTGATTACCAAGTTTTATATGTGAAATTCATAAGTGTTGGACATGAGGACTTTGCTTCCCCAGCGATGTTGCTTGCTTCCCTCCAAACCATGGCAACGTTGTCTGTTTTCCCCAAGCCGCGGCCCCTTGGCCTTGCTTCCCCCACAAGCCGCGGTAATGTTGTCTGTTTTTCCCCACGAGCCGCGGCCACTCGGCCTTGTTTCCCTCATGAGCCGCGGCCACTTGCTTTCTTTCCCCCAAGAGTCACGGCCATTCGGCCTTGTTTCCCTCACGAGCCGCGGCCACTTGCTTTCTTTCTCCCAAGCCGCGACCACTTGTCCTCGTCTCTCCAATCCTCTCCTTTTTAGGCGTAACATTAGTCATAATCTTTTATTGTCTCGTATTTTGTCTAATTTTCATGTCCCCCTAGTCCAATGCTATGGTGTTCACCATATCATTGGAATAATAAAAAATCTCGGTTGACACCTGATGGTTGTACTTATCCCATCTCCTTTGTTGATGTGATTTGACTTTGTCATGAGTTCTTTAGCCGTCGCTACTTCCTCGGTCCGCAGGTGCACTTGTCCCCGTGGTTCGGCATTTAATGGCCGTCGTATCATTGGGCCGCGGCCCTAGGGCGGCGCCTTGCCTCCTTGTCCCCTTGACTTTTTCCCATGCCTAGTCTTTTCAATGTATCCCTTGTTTATAGGTTAGCTCTAGTGGTCACCTCCTAGCTGCGGCCTACCCTTGGCCTAGCCGCCTCCTCGGGTTGCGTTTTCCATCGGGTCGCGTCCCACCCAAGGTGGGTTTTCCCTTCCTTACTTTCCTATATAAACCATTCATCCCTTTGCTTTTTTACTTTATGGGTTATTTCAACTTCTCTTCTTCTTCTTGCATTCTCTCTTCTCCAAGAGTTCTTCTTCCGGTAAGTGTCGTTCCACTTGTTTTTTTTATGTTCATAATGGATGGTAGGAATGACATGAATACCCAGACCTCGATTATCACCCAAGATTACTTAGATAACTTTGTACTCCGCTATGCAATCCCTTTAGATCTTAAGCCTACCGTTCCTCCTTCCACATCAACCGTTAGGGATGCCCCTGACGGTATGATAGCTCTATATACTTCGTTTTTCAGTTTTTCTAACTTTCGAGTGTCCATTAGTTGTTTCTTGTGCCTGTTTCTTAGGTATTATGACATCCACTTAATACAGCTTGTTCCAGTAGGGTTGGTTAAGGTATATCACTTTGAGATCTCTTGTCGTGCCTTTAGCTTATAGCCTGAGATAAATCTTTTTAGGGCCTTCTACAAATTGACTAAGATAGGTGAGTGGTTAACCTTTGAAAAAAGAAAAACGCCTAATCCTCCGCTTGCATCACGAACTGTTACTAGATTAAAGCATTGGAAAGACCATTTTTTCTTTGTCTCTGCCCAAGTAGTTCCCTTTAAGATGAACTGGCTAATTCCTGGTAAGTGCATTCAGGATCCCTTTCCCAAAAATGGTACGTATAATGTTTCTGCGTACGATCTCCTAAGAGCTGAGCCTACCCCACTTCGTCGTTATTCCGAACATTTCATTGTGATGGTTGGCATTAGTCGTCAGTGGGCCGATCCTAATACACTTCCATTCATGACTTACCAAGGGGAACGTAAGTGGTTTTCCTATCGTATTTTGTTTTGTGCTTCTTAGTATGTGCATGCTTTTTATTGTGTTGATTACCCGTTGCAGGTATGGGGCTTTTTGATCGTATGAAGTTGTCTGCCAAGGAGGATGTTTCTGAGCAAGCTGAAGTTCTGCCCGAGGGTTCACGACCCATACTGGAGACCACCGCTGATTATGTGGTCCAGCCGGAGGAATCTTTACCTCCTCTTCCTCGCAAGCGCAAAAGTGACAACGATCCTACATACTCGGGTGGTCCATCCAAGGTAGTCCACCGGAAGGGGTTGGGTGGACCCAGACTGAAACCGGGGGGAATATCCCCTGTCACTGCCTCGACCGCGGCTTTCGAGAGGGGATCCTCGGCCACGGCTGGTGTGGATGGGTCGTCTGCCGGGGCCCCGACTGTTCTTTGTCTGATTCGAGTGGCCAGTCGGCAGATGATCATGGTGATTCTGCGAAAGGGAAAGCTGCTACTTCTGCTGAAGATACGAGCTTGGACACGAGTGAACAGTTCGTTCCTGATTGGGATTTAATGAATGGTTCGGTATTTCGGACACCGGAATCATGTCGGGAGTTTATGTTTTCTTCTCGTACCCTGGCTGAGTTTTACCATGAGGAGAGTTTGAAGAACAGGGAGTTGTCAAACGCCGGTTGTTCCGCTATTGTGAACGGGCTTTTCTCGTTCGTTGAGATTCATGGACGTTGGGTCGAGGGTGTTAGGGAGATTCGAAACTTCAAGAAACAAGTGTCCAAGCTGGAGGGCGAGAATGTTTCTCTCAAAGCCCGTTGTGACTCTGCTGATGCTAGCAAGGAAAAACGTACGCAGGATCTTGGCGGTGTCCGTGAGGAGCTTTGTATTCAACAGGCAGCCGTAAAACGTCTGTCTTCCGAGTTGAAAGAGAATAAGAAGACTTCTGGGGATCGTATATGCGCACTTGAGCAGCAGGTCCAATTTCTTCTAACTTTAGAACTAAATTCTTAAAATTCATGTAAATTGTGGTGTAAGTATGCGTTATTTGAGTGGCAGGTTGCACGACTGACAGCTGAAAGGAAATGGCTTATCTCGGATGGTATGGGTTTGGCTTTTAACAAGATCCGTGACCGCGATGAGTGTCTTGACCTTCTTGCTATCATTAACGGCCTTTCTGACAAAGTGGGTTACAATACCGGCCTATCAGATGGTGTTCTCCTTGCTGCTGAGGGTAAGAGACCTGAGGACGCTCAGAACTTTGACAGGCGTGCGCTCAAGAAGCTTCGGGTTGAGTCTGATCGCTTTGACCATGCTGTCTTTCCTATGGCGGAGAAGATTGCTTCCATGTGTGATGCTGATATCGAGGAGATAAAGGCTTTCTTGGCTCCCCCGGATCCGGCTCCGGCCCCTGGTGCAGCTCCGGCTCCGGGTGCAGCTGGTGTTTAGATGATTTACTTGTATTTCCTTTTGATGTAATGTTTTCAGACTTGTATTCTGACTTTTGTAGCATCTTTTGTGGTTGACACTTGGTTTTGTTAACTGTGCGTTGTTTGTACGAACGACATTTGTCTTTATCACGTATGTTTTATCAACTGTACGTTGTTTGTACAAATGACATTTGGCTTTATCACGCATGTCTTTACTGAGATTCATCTTGACAAGTTTGTATCGTGGCCTAGACAAAATGGCCGGACTTACGCACGGTGTTCCCCCCCTTCTCTGGCCGCGGCTGGATGGGTCTAGGCCGCGGCTGGGGCATGTCTTAGGGTCGCGGCCACAGCTTGAATAGGGGCTTCCCCCTTGGCTGCGGCCTAGCTTGAATGTTTGAATTTCGGCCACTTTTGACGTTTGGTCGTGGTTCGCGGTGACTGAGATGGCTATGGAGGCGCCGCAAACGACATTTATTGGTCGTAATCATGGTGTCGCGGCAGGGTCATGGTTCCTTCCCTGGCCGCGGCTTGGTGGTTGTAACACCAGTAATGGCGTGGCTTAGCTATGGTTGTGACTCAGCCTTTAATTACGATGTCTTACTTGCATGTTTACACCGCTTATCTCCTTTGTTGGCTATACGTATGTTGGGTGCGGTCTATCATCGGTTGCGGCTATTGTTACTGGTTTCAGCCACATTTGGCAAGTATGTTTACAGCTTGAATAATTTATTGGGAGTTGCTTTCCCCACGTTTGCCATTTTTCATATGCAGGGAGCTTGTAGCTCGGGTGACATTCGTTATTTGTCATAAAATAGTTGTACTTTTAACTGCATGCTTTTTTTTATAACTTGGTTGCGAATACTGCTATTTACCATTAATGGCTGGGAACGAGATAAAGTCATGTACTTGGATATAATCTCCCATGATTTCGTCTGTTGATTTTGGTTTTTCTTGCCAAACTGTTCAGCCGTTCGTCACGTTGGCCGTTGGCTTTACTAAACAGTCATGATTCTACTTTATTTCTGGTTTATATTCGTATGATTGCTTGGTTTCATGAGACTAAGTGCTACAAAATAAATTGTTATAACTGTTGGTGCTCGCGTGCACCTTCTTTTAAGAAAAATGAGTTACAACATTCCTGATTATCACTGGGTTACATGTAGCATCGCCGGAGCTGAGCCCCATTCCATGTTCGCGGTATGACCGTACCATCCAACTTCCCTATCTTGTATGTTCCATTTTCTCCGACCTCGATTACTTGATAAGGGCCTTCCCAGCGGGGTCCGAGCTTTCCTTGACTTTCGACTCGACTAGCTTCGTTATCCCTGAGGACATAGTCCCCTGGTCTGAATGATTGTTTCTTTACTCTGGAGTTGTAGTACCTCTCCGCTTCTTTCTTGTGTCTTGCTTCCCGGATGGCCACTATCATTTTTCGTTCTTCTAGCAGGTCGAGGTTCAGGCGAAGTTTTGATTCGTTGTTTTCTTCTGAGGATTGCAACACGCGAGTGGAATGCATTCCGATTTCAGCAGGTATCATGGCTTCGGATCCGTAAGTCAAGCTGAACGGGGTCTCGCCATGACTAGTCTTTTGCATCGTCCTGTGAGCCCAAAGGACGTTTGGCAACTCGTCCAACCAATTTTTGCCCTCCACTCCCAAACGTGTTTTGATTCCCTCTACAATGCTCCTGTTCACCCTTTCTACCTGGCCATTACCTTGGGGATGAGCTACCGAAGTAAATATCTGCTTGATCTTCAAGTCCTCACACCATGCCTTGAAAGGGTTTTCAGCAAACTGTCTTCCGTTATCTGTTACAATAAACAGGGGTAACCCGAAACGACATATAATGTTTGCCTATACAAATTTCTTAACGTGTTGCCCAGTGATTGATGCCAATGCTTTGGCTTCTACCCATTTTGTGAAATAGTCAACTGCTACCAGCAGAAACTTTACCTTCCCTGCAGCTTTTGGGAACGGACCGACAATGTCCATTGCCCATTTTTGAAAAGGCCACGCCACGCTGACGGGAATCATGTCGTTTTTTGGCCGGTGGCACATTGGGGCGTGTCTTTAGCAGCTTTCACACCTTTGTATTTCCGAAACAGCACTTCTATGCATGCCCGGCCAATAATACCCTGCCCCCATTGCCTTGGCCACCACCATCCTTGGGCCTGCGTGAATTCCACATATACCTTCGTGGATTTCTCTTATAACGTATTTGGCTTCATCCGGTGTGAGGCAGCGCAGAAGCGGTCCCATGTACGACCTGCGGTATAAGACCCCTTGGTGAAGTTCATAATGCAGCGACTTTGCCTGAGTGGCATGCGCTTGTCCTTTATCTTCTGGCAAGTGCCTGCTTTCTAGGAACTTGAGTATTGGGCTCATCCAGCATTCTTCCCCCCTGTTTTCTATAGAAGCCACTACGTCTTCTTCGGTTGATGGTGTTTGTAACACTTCTACCTTGACTTCCTTAGCTAAATGGTTGAAGGTGACTGAAGCCAATTTGCTAAGGGCGTCTGCCTTCTTGTTCTTACTTCATGGAACGTGCAACACGTCGCATCTTTTGAAGTTGCCAATTAGTGCCTTTGCTTTTTCCAAGTACAATTTCATTGCCTTTTCCTTTGCTTCGTAAGACCCGTTGATCTGATTTGCCACAAGCAGTGAGTCGACATGAGCACGAAGGTTTTGGATACCTATCTGTTTGGCTATCCTCAGACCTGCCAAGAAAGCTTCATACTCGGCCTCGTTGTTAGAGCTCTTGAAAGCTAGTCTCAAAGCATAAGTCACCTCCTCTTGTCTTGGCCCAACTAGTATCATGCCTGCACCTGAACCTTCATCATTGGATGCTCCGTCTGTATGCAAGCACCACTCTTCATCATCTTGTATTATAGCCTTTTCTTTACTGCCATGACTTTCCTCTTCTGGTGGCATCTCCGTCAGGAAGTCGGCTACAACTTGACCCCAGATTGCCACCCTCGGCTTGTATTCTATCTCAAAAGCCCCGAGCTCGATTGCCCATTTCGCCAACCTCCCCGATATCTCTGGCCTTCTTAGTATCTGCTGGATGGGTTGGCTGGTCCATACTTCGATCACATGTGCCTGGAAGTACCTTCGTAACCTTCTGGAAGCATGCACCAGTGAAAGAGTCAGTTTCTCCATTGGGGAATACCTGGTCTCCGGGTCCTTGAGTGCTCTATTGACAAAATAAATTGAGGTCTGCTCTCCATCCCTGTTCGTCATTAGTACTGCACTCATGGCTTCTTTTCCTGCAGACAAATACATAACTAGTTGCTCCTTTGGAAAAGGAGCCACTAGCGTGGGTAAGTTACTTAAATACATTTTCATTTGCTGGAAAGCGTCCTCCGCTTCACTCGTCCATACAAAATTCTTCTTGTTCAGACAGTTGCGCAAGGTGGTCATGAATGGCAGCGCGCGTTCAGCGTGTTTTGACAAAAACCTGTTTAAGGCCACCAGCCGCCCGTTAACTGTCTGAACTTCCTTGACTGATCTGGGCGATGGCATGTTGAGGACAGCTGCTACTTTCTCAGGGTTAGCCTCCAATCCTCTTTTTGTTACAATTACTCCAAGGAACTTTCCTTCCTCTACACCAAAGGAGCACTTCTTTGGGTTTAGTTTCATGTTGATGGTTTTTAACGTTTGGAATGTTTCAGTGATATCTGAGAGCAATGCCTCTTCGTCATGGCTCTTAATCACCACGTCGTCGACGTAGATCTCGATGTTCCTGCCCATCTGGGGTGAGAAAGCGTCGTCCATCAAACGCTGATATGTTGCCCCTGCATTATTCAGTCCAAATGGCATTTTCGTGAAACAGAATATGACGATGTCTGTGTAGAAGGTCGTCTTGTCCTCATCTTCCGGTGCCATTTGTACTTGATGATATCCTTTGTAAGCATCCAAGAAACACTTCAAAGGAAAGCTTGCCAGGGAGTCAACCTTCAAGTCGATATCTGGGAGTGGATAGCAATCCTTTGGACATGCATTGTTTAAATCTTTGAAATCGATGCACATCCTCTGGGTGCCATCACTTTTTTTGACCATTACAGGGTTGGTGACCCAAGTTTGATACCGTACCTCCCTAACAATGCCTGCCTCCACCAACTTCTTAACCTCTTCTATCACGGCTTGGCTCCGTTCGGGACCTATATGTTGGCGCTTCTGGGCCACCGGTTCCTTTGACAGCTGTGTATTCAACCTGTGTTCTGCTGTGCCTCGGGGGACGCCCTTCATGTCAGAGGGTTGCCACGCAAAAACATCCAAGTTATGCTGCAGCAGATGACGGAGTCGTTCCTTGGTGGCGTCTCCCAATTGTCCTCCGATGGTAATCTTTTGGTCTGGGAAGAGGGGATTGACCACCCACTTCTCCAACACAGGACACATAGGTTCGTCTTCCCCAGCTGATGCCCCTAGGGTGATTGCCTTCACGTCTTTACATTCCCTGCTGGAGTACATGGTGACCACACCAGTCGGGGTGGGGAACTTGATTGCAGCATGTATCGTTGATATTACTGCTCCCAACATGCACAGACCCCGGTCTTCCAAGTAGGATGTTATGGGATGAGTCTGACCGCACAACCAGGAAAGTCATGATAACTTCCCGCCATCCCATGCTGTTACCTATTGCGACAGGCAGTTGTATCTGCCCCAAGGTCTGCACAACCTTTCCAGCAAAACCAGTGAGCTGGTGAGTTCTGGTGTCTAGATTTCTCCTTACCTCTTCGTCAAGCTGCAAAAAACAGTGTTCGTACATAATTTCTGAACTACTTCCACTATCTACATATATCCTGTGTACCTGATGCCCCGCAACAATCGCTGAAATCGTCAATGGGCCATTGGCAAAGCTTTCGCCGTGTATTGGAGGGAACGAAATTTCTTACGCCATCCATGGCTCCATATGATCGGAGTGGCGCTTAAGCTTGCAGCTTGCGATCTTTGTCATGAAGATCTCTTTCCGCTTGTCTCCTGTCTGCGGTGTCTTCTTCAGTTCCCTCAGAAGATGGGCCAGCTTCCCTGTTTTTATGGCAAGTTCGATCTGCCGTTTTAATGAGAAGCAGTCGTCTGTCATGTGCCCATTCTCTTTATGGAACTCACAGTACTTGCCTGCGTCCCTCTTTACTCCAGTCTTTATCTGAGCTGGCTTGGTGAAGTTGACATTCTCTATGGCGAGAATCTCGCTTGGGGTTTTGGTTAGCGGTGGGAGCGTTACGTTAGGACCTAGTGGGTTTCTGGTTAGAGTTGCGAAACGAGGCTGGAAAGTGGGGCTTCGCTGAGCGAAACGCGGTTGGAACTGTGGTTTTTCCCATGATCTTGAACCTCCCGGCCTTTTCTGCTGTTCCCCGGCGGATGGCATGAGCTTCTTTGGAGTTCTATCTTTTTGCTGTTCGCAGGCCTTTTTCTCTCTAACGAATGCTTTTGCTCTTTCCAGCATTTCGTCCACCGTCTTCGGGAGATGTTCATGGAATCTTTCTACCAACTGATCGTTTCTCACACCATGAATGAAGGCCGAAATTCAAATCGTTTCTCCATCTCCCCTGACTTGCATGCTTTCTTTTGAGTATCTCGTGATAAAGTTCTCGATGGACTCGCCATCTCCCCTCTTGATGTTGTGTAGCTCTGTCGGGTCCTTGGCAGATAACCTTTGCTGACTGAAGTTCCACAGGAAATCTTCCTCTAATTTCTCGAAGCTACCTATGCTTCCTACAGGGAGGCTGTCAAACCATACCCTTGCAGCACCTGTTAGGGTTTGAGCAAACATATGGCACCACACAGGGACGGACCATTGCTCTACTTCGGCGGCCCCGATGAAGATGGCCAGGTGGTCATCCGGGTCTCCCAGACCATTGTACTTGCCTACGTTGGATGGCATCTTAAGTTTCAGGGGAAAGGTGAATTCCGCTATTCTGGGTACGAACTTGGACCTGGCTCGTGCGGTTGATGGGCGGTACGGTTTACTGAAATCATCGTCCTCCACAATCTTTCCCTCCGTCCTGGTTGCATCTTGCTTTGCTTTTGTTTCGTTCTCAACACCTTTCACCGCCTTGCCCTGGTCACCTTCCTCCTCCTCCGGGTTTTTTGGAGTGTCTTCGTACTCCAAGCGTGTTCGGATGTCCTTCAACCGTCTTTCTCTTTCTTCCTGCTCCAACATGGAGAGGATCTGTTCCCGGTTTTTGCTAACAAAGTCCGGGGTGATGACAATGTTGTCATCGTTATTTCCCCTCGGGGTAGTGCCTAGTGCCGAGGTAGTGGTGTGCGGGTTTTCATCAAGGTTGGTGTTTTTATGGTGAGGGGTTCCTGGACCTGAATGCATGGTGGTTGGCTTTTGGTTCGGAAAGTCCCACGGATGGCACCAAATGTTGCTACACGAATCCTAATCAAGGGATTAAGACCGATGAGCAGTGCAAGGATGGGGTTGACACCAAGGATTGAGCCGGAACTTGGCCTTGGTAGGATGCGGCTGGGCTTGACTTCGCCTAAGCTGGGCTTTGGCTGGGCAGTACTTCGAATGAACTGGGCTTATGTTGAGCTAGACTTCGGCTGAACAGGATATCTGCGAGACAAAAACAACACCATCAGCCTCGCCACGGGCAGAAGGGAGTTCTCCCCGTGACCAACATCCGGCGTGAGAATAAGTATCTGGAGTGAATGTATAAGTATGAGTATAAGTATAGTGAGTTGGGATGATGTGATATGAATGTACCTGAACCTTTCTATTTATAGTGATTTTCGTATGTTAATTTACTCCAGATAAATCCATTTTGAGACATCTGGAGTTTAGGCATTTGGACTGAATTCCTTGGTCAATGGAGTTGTTTTCCTTTTTGGTGCAAAGGGCTTTTTACTTATAATTAATGTTGTTTGTCCATTATAGTTGACATGCATTTTATTGGATCTGTATGACCATCCTGCTGTGTCTGGTTCTTTCAGGATTTGTCTTCTACTCTTTGTCTTTTTCTGCTTCTGATTGCATTCCTGCAGCAGCCAATACTCTTCCCTTCGTACTTTACGAATTCTTTTGTTCCTTGACGTTGACTCCTTGGAGGATTCCTCGATTATTGAAGTATCCATTTCTTCTTTAATCCTTAAGTGTTTGGGCCGCGGCTGTGTAGCTTGCTAACATCCCATTGTGCCGCGGCTTGGAGTTCTCTACGAGGGCTTGAAATGTTGCTTTTTTCGTATGTTGCAATGGATACGGGTGGCGCTCCGTCAACTGAACCGCGGCTGGGCTCTTGCTCCGGATTTCTCCCCCAGC
>BJCO01791150.1:0-12245 GCA_018326465.1 Flaveria floridana | reverse complement strand
GTCGTACGAATGAGATCTGTAACCTATAAATACCACTTAATTCGTGGAAAAACGTAACACTTCGAATACTGGAAACCCTAGTCGACCCAGAACGTCAAGTTCATCCATTCCAACTTCACAGAACTTCTGAGATCATTCCTATTCCATTCTTAACGTTTTCTAATCGTTAGGATTGATCTTGATTTCGTTCTCCCTGATTGGATCGCCAATCAAATAGGATTCCGCACTATTTGATCTGGTATAACGAAGAATCAGTTAGTACTCCGTACGTATAAGGTCCTAACATTATTCAAATTCATCTGATTTGTGTTTAAATGGAAATTCTTTGATAGGCGTTCGATACCTGTTCGGGCGTTCAAACCCTAAACTTGTCAAAAATTCAGATTTGAACTTTCGAATCGAAAAATTGTCAGTAATTGATGATTGAATGTTGTTTGTCATGTGATTTCGAGCATTTTGTTATATTAAACTTGATTTAATCTGACATTTGATTGAATGACACTGTTCAATGTTCATCGATGAACAGTATCGTTTGATGAAGAACTTGATGAAGAAGATGAACAGATTCATAATTTTTAAAATAAAAACAATAAAAAAAAATTAAATTTCAATTGATAAAAGTAATTTCCACAGGAATTAAAGAGTTTAATTAAATGATATAAGATAAAATAAACTAAAGTGTTAAATCTTCAATTAAAATCAATCTTGATAATTCAATCTTTTATTAAAAACATAAGTGTTTACACTTAAAATTAAAATTACAAGTTGATTTTATCATTCAAATTTATTTAAACACATTAGTTTATAATATCTTAAATTATTATATTTTCAAACTCACATTAAATCATTTGCTTTAAAATTCACTTATTGTCTAATATCATTGCTTTAAACTTTTGCAGATGGCTGATATGAAGTTTGTGCCTAAGCACAACATTGTTGCTTTACTCAATGATGAAGTTCAAGATGCACTTTCTTATGAAGAGATGATTAGATTTCTTCTAAGAACCAAGTATGTGTATGCAATGTGTTACCAGACAGTGATTTATGACAGACTCATCAGAACATTCTGGAGCACAGCAAGAGTTGAAGTAGATGATGAAGGAAGAAAATTTGTTAGAGGTTTTGTGACAAGAGATCGTATGATTGAAGTTTCTGAAGAAACTATTAGTGCTGTATTAAGACAGGGTCACAATGATCCAGAAGATCTTGCCGTGTTAACATTCAATGAATGTAGACAGACATTCATGGAAATAGGTCATCCTGATCATTTTCCAAAGAAACAATTCTTCAGAGCTTGTGTATACAATCATTGGAAGCTTCTTTGTTATATCTTCCAACACTGTATGTCCAAGAGGATTGCTGGGTGGAACTCATTCCCAATGGACATAGCATCTCCAATAGTAGCCATTGCAACAAATAGAAGATTTAATATGGCTAAATGGATCTTGAATGGATTCATATTCAATTTGGAGAAAGGTATAAGAAATAAATATCTGATGTATCCTAGATTTCTTCAAATGATCATCAATGAAGAATATCCAGATATTCATGTCTATGGAGTAGGGGGAGATAGACTTAACTTGGAAAACATGTCTGAGGTTACATACAAGAAATTAACAATGTTAACTGGTGCTCAGAATGTTCCAATGTTTAAGTATATGAGGAATGTAGCTAATGATGATATGGATATTACAGTGGATCATTTTCATTTATTGGAAGGTGAACCAATAGATCCAGCTGATTTGATAGATGAATTTCCTCTTATCCCTCAAGAAGATGATGATCAAAATGATGATGATGAGAATGAAGATCATGATGATGATAGCTCATCTAGTGCTGATGATAATGTTGATGATGGTGGTGGAGGTGATACACACCAATCATTGAGTAGTGATAGAACCATGTCTGAGCATGCTGGTGAAGCTCAACATGAAGATGAAGGAATGATGGGTGGTGATGGTTAAGATGAAATTGTTCATGAAGCAACTGAAGATATAGATGATGTGATTCATGATGAATCTAGTCATGAAGTTGAAAATGAAGATGCTGAAATGCATATAGAGTTGGAACATGAACATGATGTTGCAAAATCAAAATTTTGAGTATGACTTTATTGATGCTTTTCATGTTGATCAAGAATTGCCAGTTTTTACAACACATAATGTGTCTGTACAAACTGATGAAATCTTGGATGTAGATGAGATTGAAAAGCTAAAAGAAGATAATGTTGCTAAAGAGAAAGTGATTGCTGATCTCAAAGCTGATCTTGATAAGCTGAGAGAAGAAAACTTGAAGCATGAAACAAATGAAAGTTTGCTGAAAGATATGATCAAAAAGCTTAAAGAAGAATTGAAAGAAAAGAATGAAAAGATTCTGAGTTCTGCAAAAGATAAAGATGATGTGATAAAGAATTTTGACCTTATGCTTAAAGATTATGATCTTTTGGAAGAAAGATTCAAAAGAATGTCTGAAGAGAATGCTAAACTGAAGGCAGAACTAATGAAGAATCAAGAATCTCAAAAACCAATCTCTCCTGAAGTTGAGATTGTAGCTGAAATTGCTCCTATTGAGATTGAGGAAAATGTAGAAATGGATATAGGAAAAAGGAAGATTGATGAAGTTGATTATTCAGTTTTACCTGAATCTTCATCAAAAGTTCAAAGAACTGAAGAGATTGTTGAAGAAAAGAGTCAAGAAGCCTAGGAACCAATTAGTCAAGAGAAAATTGGTGCTTTAGAAGACATTGAAGAAGAATTTGATGATGAATGGTTTAATGAAGTGCTTGATAATGAAGATATTGAAGAAGAATTTGAAACTACTTCTTTGTTTGATCAAGTGCAAGTTCATGATGAAATTCCATAAGACTTTGAAGAAAGATACAATTATCTTGTGAAGATGAAGTACAATAGAGTATTCTGGATGGGCTTACAGTTTCTCAAATTAATGATGAGTATGAGAAATGTATAGCTGCTGAATCTGTTGCTCCTGTTGATCCTCATAAGATAGTTATGGAACATGGTGAGTGGAACAGAGCACAAGAAAGTATAAATGTTGAAGAAATTCCTAGTTCAGAGCTGCACCATCCTGACCCAGATGAAATGAGCATTCCTGCTTTAAGGTCATGGTTGCAAGCTAGAAACTATCCTTAGAAAAGGTTGAAAAGACTTCAATCAGTTTCGTTGAGAAATCTTGTTAAAAGTTTTCAACAAACTGAGAAACAATCAAACAAAATGATCATTCTAGATACTGATAATCCTCAGTATTTAGACATTACCAAAAGAACCAGAATCCTGAAGCCTCGAGGAAATAGGGCAAATGGCACAGAAGACAAGTACACATGAAAGGAGACAGGAACTTATCAAGATGTTTCCACAGTCTGAACAACAAGTGTACAAAGCTTCTTCTGAACAAAAGCATATCTTTGATAGTGCAAGATCAACTGGTGATTTGGTTAGGAATGTGTTGCAGAAAGGTCAATCAGTAGCAGAGTTTTTAAATGCTATGATTGCACCTGATTTCACTAACCAAGTTAAAATAATTGCTTGGAAATGTGATGAAGTTTTTGATGCTTTTCTGATCAAACGAGTAAATGCTGTGTGTGATGTTTATCAAGTCTACTCGAGTATTATTAAACTTCCAGTTCAAGACCTGAAAGAACTGAACAAACTTTCATTGATCAACCCTTCTGGAGATAAAAGAGGAGATATGTTTGTAGAACTTCTAAGCCGAGGGCTAGCTAGAACAAGTAATTTCCTTCAGACTCGATGTGATCAAGAAGACAAGGAATACTTTTATATGCTAAAGAAGAATAAGAAGATTAGAGGGTTACAATCGGAAGAAGAACATTTTATGATTGAATTTTGTGATAAGTATTTTGAGAAAGTAACTACTCCTGGATTGAAGGTGATTGATGGGAATCAAAAGACCAAACCTATTCTTAGATGGTTTTACAACACAGAAACTTTTGAACTTAAATTGGTCCGAAATCTTAAACATTGGGATGAGGACATGATATCTTTGTTTGGTGATTTTGAGCTGAAACTTCTCCATCCGAGTTAATTTCATTTTTGTCGGTTCAAAAATTTGAGAAAGTATCACCTGAGATAGCAGAGCAAGACAAGAAATATTTTCTTTCTATTATCAATGTGATGAATGCGGCCATGGAGAGAATTTCATTGAGAAAAGCTCTTGCTTATGCAAACATTGTGAAAAGAGACTTCAATGACATTGAATTCATGAGAATTTCAAGGAAAGGAGTATTAGAAGTGTATTGCAAAGAAAATAAACATCATATTGAGTTGTATGCAAATGTTGATATTGCATGCTTGTCAAAGGATACATTAGAAAGGATGAAGTTGATGGAGATAAAAACAAATGAATCAAAACCAGAACAAGCCGTGCTTGCTGGAAAAGTCAAGTCATCTATTGAGAATGCTTTGAAAAAGATAAAGATGTATAAGCAAAAGCCTATGTTCAAAGTGAAAGAAGAACCAGAAGACTTCTTTGAAGATTAATGATGAAAGAGACAAAAGATAGAAGATGAAAGAGAGAAGACAAAAGATAAAGAGAAGAATACAGATTGAAGAGAATGAAGAAAGAAGACTCTTGAAGGCTGAAGACAAATGTAAATCTTAGGGGGAGTATTGTTAGTCCTCTAGAAAGATTAACATTAGTCTTAGTGTGTCTTTTACAATTTTGTCTTAGTATAGGGACTAGAATTGTAAATAGATAGTCTTCAGTTCATTGATAGTATAAATAGCTTTGTCTAGAGTAGAATTTAGTAGTTGTAACAATTGCTGCTTTCTTACTCTTGTAATTGACTTTGCTATATCAATAAACTGTGAATTTTATTGATATTTGCTTGTTTTGATTACAATTGTTTGTGTTCCTTTGAATTGTTCACATAATTTGTTACAGATTGATGCATTTGATCCTATCAAAAATAAATAAATAAATAAATAAATTTAAAAAAATAATAAAAAAATAAGTTTGCAAAAACAAAAATTTTGGCCGAGAGCATTATAGTATTATAAAATTTAAATAAGAAAATGAAAAAGAGAACTGGGAACTTGATTCGAGATGACTGAGAAATGATTGTATATCATCTTGAAATGCTTGTTCTTACATGACTTGCATTTTAAAATGAAAAATGATAGTAACTGATGCTGTTATCTGATTCGCATCTTATTTCTAATTACAAGTAAGAAAAACAAATAGATTCGTTTATGATATGCTTGGTAGGTTCAGCCTGAAGAATAAAGTAGGCAGCAGCATGATGATTTAAATTAAATATATGCTTAAGGATGTCCGGATTTACACAATCATTTTGGCCTGCACGAAAACCGAGTCCCGACAAAAATTGGATTGAGAATTGATCTTTCACCCACCATTATGCAAATCATATAAGCCATATCTTTTTGCCAATTTTGGTGTGTTTATGTGTGTTATGTTTATGCTAATCTCCTCTGCTGTACGAAAGTAATGACCTGGAGTGATGATCTCCTTTGCTGTACGGAAGTACTGACCTGGAGCTCTCATCAGCACATGATTAAATGGTTATCTCCTTTGTTATACGTGAGTATAGACCTGGAGCTCTCACCATTTTGGTCTAAGTTGTGCCAAATCATCTAACGATGAATTCATCACAGAATGCAATATTCTGATGATAATCACTTGCACACTAATGCACAAGCGTTGCTCTATAAAGATCGTAACAAAATTCAAGAAATCCTGAGGTTGGGTGAGGTTTTTTGCTAAATGATTGTGGGGTCCTAGCATTCTGAAGTATTTAATCGAACCTTAACGAATCATCTGCTGTTTGTTGAAAAAGATAGGGCATGGGTTTAAGTGGACAAACATATCAGCAATCGTTATTGATCTGTTTGAGAATTTCAAAATCTTTCAAAGACTATTATTAGATTCAGTTATCAGTGTGATCTCATTGCTTGTTGATGTTTAAATTTATCTTTGTGCTAAAGTATATCTTGAGGATGTGATCTCATGATCGATTCAGTTCTCGGTAACTAAATATATATATGTATAATAAATGTATATAATAAAAATAAAAAAATAATAAAAAAATTAATTATAATAAATTTTCATTTAAAAATTTTTTTTAGGTCTTCCATATTATGCTGTTACAATTTTATCATTTCTCATGCATTTCACAGAAATTGCGCACAAACGAACACGGGTTCGCTTGTGTTCAAACACAGATAAACACGGGTTTATTTTATTAAAATGAAATGATCCAATTATAAATGTTGAGATTGTGTTTGTAAATGTGTTTTAGATTTTTGCTGTACGTGATGGCCGATCATCAGTTAAGCAGTGTACCTGATCAGAGAACCTGTTCCGCAAGTTTGCAGAAGATACCGAGCTAGGAATCCTCCTCCTACATCTTCTGAAGCACTCGAGATTAGAGATTTTCCAATATCTTCACAAAGGATACACTGAAAAAGGGGGAGCATATAAATAAGGGGGCTTATGAGATAAATAATCTTTCTCATCAGATTCAGAAAACTTCAATTTGAAGATCTTTCTACTGTTGACTTCTCGGTGCAGAATTCGTATGAAGATGTTGATAATGATAGACTAAGGGGGAGTATTGTTAGAGCTGTACAAGATAGTCTATATTATCAACATAGTCAACGTCAACAAAAGTCAACGTCACTGTCAAAGTCAAAGCAAAAGTCAAACCGACACGTTCGAGATGAAGAACCGAGATGAGACGTTGAAGATTTAGATGACTAGGAGTTTTATTGTAATAAATATATTTTATGTCAACAAAATATATTTAAATATGTTTTAGTCATTTTTATGTTTTATATGTAATTTCCATTAATTAGCCTAAGTCTAGGGGGTTAAGTGAAATTAGTGAATATTAGTCTAGACTATAAATAGGTTAATTACAATTAGGTTTTGATGATGGTTGCATGACCAATTGATTGAGGGATTTACTTGTAAAGATATTATTTGCAATCTAATTGAAGATCAAAGGGGATTTTATTGTGTTTATCATATTTTGATCCATAATATTCATGATTTGATTCAAGTGATTATTCTGGGCTAACAATCCTTCAAGAAGCATATCATATATGTTGGGGAACCCATGTCCCACGTGGAATCTATTGTTTCCACTGCGGTATTCATCTTCTTTTTTTCAAGCTTTTATTTTGCTCGTATTGTAGTTAACATTTCTTATTACAAGGTGACTATTGATGTTCGTATTTTCTTGATCAAGGTACGCGTTGCCATCAAGGTTAAGGCTACTTTTATCATCTACTTTCATCATTATTAGAGATTGTTAAGCTTGGAGACACATTGATTGTAAGAAAATCATATTCTGTTTTCCTTAAAAATCACATTATTAGTTGATTGCTATAGAAAAGATAAACTCACATGATTTAATTCATTTGAAATGTGCAAATGCAAATCTTGAATCTTGATCATCTCTCTTGATTGGTTATGAACTTCAATCATTTGCTTTCATGTATGTGTTTTTTTATGGTGAAATTCACATGTCCTTTCGGTGATGGAAATTTAAATGAATTTTAATTTTATGTATAAGCTTTGAGAGAGAGGTACAGAACACAGATGGTCCTTTTCCTCTATGTG
This sequence comes from Flaveria floridana, assembly GCA_018326465.1. Lineage (NCBI taxonomy): Eukaryota > Viridiplantae > Streptophyta > Magnoliopsida > Asterales > Asteraceae > Flaveria > Flaveria floridana. Next base: position 4,628 of record BJCO01791150.1, on the reverse strand, counting down.
TTTTTTTAGGATATTGGGTGGGTTTTTGTAGGTGAACATGCTCATTTTATTGGAGATGATGTTCATCTTATATTTGTGTTGTTACCGTGATGATATTATTCTTATGGATGCATGGTTTTTGTTGTGTTTTAAGCTGGTGATATGTATAATTACTTATGCTATTAGCTATCCATATATTTTGTAATGGTTGCAAAGTTGACCTTTTTTCCTAGATCTTTAAATGATCACGATGATGAATAGAGTGTCTTGGAACAACCAACCTGCAATATGTTTTGTTACTCTTTGCTGTTGGTTATCAAAAGAAGTTCTAAATGTAGTTGCACCATCTTTTTGCCCAAAATTTGTAGTTCGTTTTAGAAAAAGACAGTGTTAAATACAATTGCACCATGTTCATTTTAAATTTAATAAAAGTTGTCATTCAAAAAAGTTGTTTATTTTAAATAGTTCTCATGTTTTAGTAGTTATTTAGATCTTATATGCCTTATGTTTCTTTTAATGAAGTCAATACTTTTTTACGCATACGTTAACCGATTTTTATCTTAAAGAAATTTTATTTTCGTTTAAAATGAAAAGAAACATTGTTTGGTCATTGTGAGATCATACATACTCTCAATTCTATGTCGTCGTACGTGGTACTTGATGCCAATAGCAATCTATCAACTACACCAATGTTGCATACAAAGAAGTTTTCAAATACCTGTAAACATTGATTTTGTATTTATATGTTATTTTAGTTTTGCCATGTCATTAAGTTCTATCCATAATTATTTTATTTTCACATGCTTATAAGATTATATAGTTATTAGTAGTATTATTAGCAATTTTGTTTATTTTAAAGTTATCTTTTTTCAACCCGTGTAACACACGGGACGTTAGGCTAGTGACAATATATACTCTACGAGTAAATTATGTTTTCTTTATTGGGTACGCTTTTACCTATGGATTGTCAGTTAAACTATATTTAATTCATTATGTATTTTTAAAATGCTCGTTATGCATTTTAAGTTAGCTAATTTACTTATAAATAATTTGTCTTAATAATGAATTTTATATATTTTTTTTCCTTTGAGGCCTATTTTTCTAGCTTGTCGCGAGTAGCCTCAACACCAACCCAAGTCAATTTTATAAGTTTTGTCTCAGAAGGCATTGTTTGTCTTAAAAGATGATTTCTATTAGTTAGGTATATCTGAAAGGAATAGTTTGATGATAAATGGTGTGTTTTTTAACGAAGTGGTTGTAAATTCAAATACAACATGTGTGTTGAATGATTATTTTCCTGGTCGCAAACATTGTCTTAAAATTTTTGATTAGGTGTCAAGGTATGTGAAATAATTACTGTCATGACGAAGCTCAACGCCCATTGTTATTTTGATGTCTGCAACTTCATAGTGGTGTATAATTGTATACTAGGTGATAAGAAACATTCCATGTATTTTCATGGTAGTGTATAATTATCTACTATGTATATATGTAATTCAACTATGAATGGATTTTGTTAGTTCAAATATGTGTACCATATATATAGAATTTTGATATGGTTGTGAGTAAACAATAAAAGAATACCTTATGATGGACGTAGTTTGTAATATATATGGTACATTTATGCATGTTCCTTGTTCACTCGTTGCTACATTAATTATATTTGGTGTATATATAACTATGTTAACTTGTATATATGTAGTTCGAACAACGAGTGAATGAGCAGGTGCAACGACAAGTGAACGAGCAGGTGCAACGACAAGTTGCTGATATGGAACGACGAATGCAAGAAGAGTTGCAACGAAAAGTCGATCTATTATTAAGTAAACTTGGTAATAACCACGACAATCATCAACCATAGTTTAATTTTAATTAATGTTTCGTTTTGGATTATGTAAGTTTTGGGATTGTGTAATGATATTTCGATTGTATTTGGATTATTTAATGGTATTTGGATGGTAATGGTTTTTGCAAATAGGTATTTTAATTTTTGTGTAAAAATAAGAGTTTTTTCATCATTTAAAAAAATCAAATTTATTACATTAATGTTTTAGTCGGAAATTTATCGTAATTTCTTTCGACTTCTTGTCGGTATATAGTCGGAAATAAATTTGTCCAAAGCTGGTCAAAAATAAAATTTCTTTTAACTTTTTGTCGGTATTCTGTTGGAAAATAATCCGTCGGAAAGCTGTCGGAAATTGATATACTGCTTTTTGTCAGAAAATGGTCGGAACAATTTGTTGCAAAGTTGTCAGAAAAGTTTTCCAACAAGCTTTTTACCGACCAAAGAAATTTTTTTGATTTTTTGTAGGAAATGTTGCATTCCGTCCATTTTCTATCCATTTTTTTGTCGGAAACGTGGAAGTTTTCTAGTAGTTAAAACGACTATATTTTCAAGATATAATTACGACAATAGAACATATAAAAGGAGGATTTATTTTTTGTTTATGGCTATAGTGGAACTAAAAAACTAATCTATGGAAGAGGTTTTGTATGGCAATAAGATCAACAGGATGGATAGTCTTAAATGTTCCTTCAAGTGTCATTGCATCTTTCTTTTTAACAGGAGGTAGGACGGCTCATTCATGATTCCTTATCCATTTAAATAATTGAGGATTCTATATGTCGTATTAAGTCACAAAGCAATGTTGCCTACATGTTAAAGAAAACAAATTGATTATATAGGATGAAGCACTAATGATTCAGAAGCATGGGTTTGAAGCCGCCTTGGATAGAACCTTAAAAGACTTTCACTTTTGACATTTTTCCAAACAATAGCATGTCACTTGGAGATAAGGATATTGTATTTGGAGGAGACTTCAGTCAAATACTACCAGTTTATCGTCATTGCATCATTAAGCTTTTCCTACATTTGATAATATGGAAAGGTCTTAAGATTGACTAAAACATGAGGTTAAGTGTGGGTAGTACATAGTTGATATTGAGAAAAAAAAGATGTTTTCAGAATGGTTGTTGCATTTAGGATAAGGCAGAGTTGGTTCCTCGAATGATGGTGAGACAGATATAGACATACCCGAGGATCTTTTAATTATTGACTCATCTGATTTTGTTTATTCTATTGAATTTGTGTACTTTAAAGAATCTGAATATTTTCAGGAAAAAACAATATTGCTCCAACATATGAAGTCGTACAGGAGATTAATGATCACTTGCTTTCAATGTTTCTAAGGGAACAAAATGAATACCTCAGTTCTGATGTTATATTAGAGTCTATTGATACATGATGTCCCTAGTTTATGTACCTAAATGTTTATGTCTTTCATTTCTTACACATATGCAATGCAAGAAATTAATGTAATGAGATATATGTGTTTGGATGTTTATTTACTGTTGATTATATCATATTCTTATAGTATTTATTATTACACATATGAATGAATATTATATATAGGTTTAAGGTTGTTGTGCATAGCTCTGAGTCAAGAATGATTCAGAAATATGTTCGACTTAGTCTTGTGGTTATTCAGACGCACGAATGGACCATTCTTATGGATCAGCCGCACGACTGAACCAGGTGACTGGATCATTCGCACGACTGAGACATAAGATTGACTCTGTCGCACGACTGAACTTTCAGTCGTGCGTATGAAGCAAACACGTGACTCAGTCGCACAACTGAACCATGCTAATGGCTCAGTCGTACGATTGTATACTAAAAACCTATAAATACCACATAACTCGTGGAAAAACGTAACGCTTCGAATATTATCATACCCTAGCTGCCCAGAGCGTCCCAGTTCGTCCATCCAACTTCAAAGTTCGTTCCTAATCGATTTCAACTCGTTCTTAATGTTTGCTTAATCGTTAGATCGATCAGATTGTCTTTCTCACTGATTGGATGACCAATCAAATAGAATTCCGCGCTAATTGATTTGGTTTCACGTTGAATCAGTTAGTACTCCGTACGTACACGGTCCTAACAAGTGGTATCAGAGCTTTGGTTTGTGATTCTTCGTGGATTCGATTTGTGTTCTTGTTAAAAGTAACGTTTTAATTCAAAAGATCGGTGTTTTTGATTCAGAAGGTGTTTTTGAAGTGTTCTTGATTCAAAAGTTTCAAACTTTTCGTCGTACGACAGATTAGGGTTTGTGAAAAATCGTTTTTGGTGTCAAAGCGTCCAAAGCTTCGAATTTTTCATCCACAGCAGCTCTGTCGTACGATTAGCTCAATCGCACGACTGAATCCTAATCGTACTATTCAACCGCACTACTGCACTTAGTCGCACTACTCATTCGCACGATTAAGCTAACCCACACGGTTGAACTCATTCGCATCCCTCAATCGCACGATTGAACTCAGTCGCACGATTAAACTCAGTTGCACTCTCCAATCGCACGATTGAACTCAGTCGTACTGTAACACCCCGAAAAGTCAAAACGAGTCATTAAGGATAAGTGGGCCTAACTAATGGAGAATTAATCAAAGAAGGAAAAAGGGTTATGGGCTAAGTGGGGTTCATGGGCAAGATTAAGGCCCATAATCAGCCCTTAACCTGCCCAAATGCAGCCACCATCCTCCCATTTCAGCCCTAGGAACAAAAATTTCGTAGAGAGAGAAAGTAGAGAGAGAAAGTGCAAGAAACTCAAGATTTGGGGTTTCTAAGGTCAAGGAATTGGAGATCTGGGCGT
>BJCO01791103.1:0-10785 GCA_018326465.1 Flaveria floridana | reverse complement strand
GTCCAGTCGTGCGACTGAATCAGGAATCTTAGTCAAACACATTCTTGAACCTTTAATGATTTAGAACTATGTCTCACACCTGTAAACCTATATAACATGGTCATATTATGTGTGTAACAACTAATAATGTAAATAGATATAACATTAAATAACCAACAACCATATATAGAAGAGATTCTCATTAGATTGATTAAACATTACATATGTATTACAAGAAGAAGTTCTATTACATTTAAGCTCACTAGACTAGAACTGGGGACATGTGTACCAACAGAATTGGAGCATGAGTTCTAGAACCATGCTATGATAGGAGCTGGGCACGCAGCTTACACTGATCGTTTCCATGAGTTGGCTAGACTGGTTCCACATCTGGTAACTCTAGAATCCAAGAAGATCGAAAGGTACATTTGGGGACTTGTACCTCAAATTCGGGCAATGGTAACAGCAGTAGCTCCTCCTACTATCCAGAGTGCAATCCTGAAGGTTGGTACTTTAATAGATGAGATGGTGATAACTGGGGTTTTGGGAAAAGGAGCAGAGAAGAGAAAAGATGTTGGGGAAGCGAGCAGGTCGAGTATCGGGAAATTTGACAAATGGGCCAAGACATCCAGGAATTTTGTGGCAGTGGCTTAGGGTAGGAAGGAATATGTCGGGCCGCACCCTAAGTGTAATAGGTGCAACTTTCATCACCCCCATGAAATGTCGTGCCGGGTTTAAAACTACAGACGCCCGGGGCATCTGGCGAGAGACAGCAGAGTGGCGCCGAATCTGGTTGTGTCAGATAATGCAGTTAACCCCGCAGGGAACGCTAGGGTTTGCTATGAGTGTGGAAGCCCTGATCAGTACCTGAACATGTGCCCTAGACTGAATCGGGCGTCGGGTCAGCAACGAATAAATCAACCACAAGTGATGGCCATAGCTGGTAATCAGGGCCAGGGTAATCAAGGAAATGCTGCCCGAGGACGTGCGTTCATCATCGGGGCAAATGACGCCCGTCAGGACCCGAATGTCATTACAGGTACTTACTTGGTCAATCACCATTTCGCATCTATATTGTTTGATACTGGTGCAGACAATAGTTTTATATCTTCTGAATTTGCTCAACTACTCGACTTAAACCCTAGTAGGCTAGAAACTAGCTACTCCGTAGAAATGGCCAACGGTAGGATTATACAGGCCGCTGAGATTATTAGAAAGTGCTCAATGATATTGGAGAATCATGTTTTTTAAATAGATTTGATACCTTTTGAGTTAGGGAGTTTTGACGTAGTCGTGGGGATGGATTGGTTGTCAAATGACGAAGCAGAGATTGTATGTCGGGAAAAAGTAGTACGAATCCCCATGCCAGACGGGGAAGTACTCAGGATTCAGGGAGAACGATCAGGGAGAACCCTAAGGCTTAGCTCCTGCATAAAGACGCGTCGATGTTTACAAAAGCAATGTTACGCGTTTCCGGCCCATGTAGTGCAAAAGAAGGAGGAGGAGAGAAAGTTGGCAGACATTCCTATACTACGGGATTAACCGGATGTATTCCCTGACGACTTGTCTGGATTGCCCCCACCTCGGCAAGTGGAATTTCGCAAAGACTTCGTTCTGGGAGCCACACCGGTAGCAAAGACGCCATATATGTTGGCACCATCAGAAATGCAAGAGCTATCTAGTCAATTGCAGGAACTACTGGAAAAGGGTTTTATTTGGCCAAGTCACTCACCATGGGGAGCACTGATATTATTTGTCAAAAAGGAAGATGGATCGTTTCGCATGAGCATCGACTACCACGAACTAAATAAACTGACCGTGAAAAATCGATATCCTCTTCCTAGGATCGAAGATCTGTTTGATCAGTTGCAAGGAGCCTCGTATTTCTCCAAGATCGAACTTCGTTCGGGATACCATCAGCTAAGAGTTTTCGAGTACGACATGCTGAAAACAGTGTTTAGAACTCGCTATGGGCACTATGAGTTCTTAGTCATGCCGTTCAGACTGACTAACGCACCAGCCGTGTTCATGGACCTGATGAATCGAGTGTGTAAACCTTATTTGGATAAGTTCGTGATCGTATTCATAGACGATATACTTATCTACTCCCGATCGAAAGGGGACCATGAGGAACACCTTCGGGCAATACTGGGACTATTACAGGAAGGAAAACTTTTCGCTAAGTTCTCAAAGTGAGAGTTTTGGCTATGAGAAGTGAAATTTCGGGGACACGTTGTGAACGAGAATGGAATTCACGTAGATCCCGGAAAGATCAAAGCAGTGAAGAAATGGGAAGCACCACAGACACCTTCGGAAATACGGCAATTCTTAGGGTTGGCTGGACACTATCGACGTTTCATCGCAAATTTATCAAAAATCGCCCAACCATTGACTCTGTTGACTCATAAAGACAAAAAATTTGATTAGGGACGTGCACAAGAAGAGGCGTTCCAAACTTTGAAGGAAAAGTTATGCAATGCACCAATATTGTCCCTCCCGGACTGATCTAACGATTTTACGGTGTACTGCGATGATTCATATCAAGGACTGGGATGTGTGATAATGCAGAAGGATAAGGTAATTGCCTAGGCCTCGCGACAGCTTAAGGTGCATGAAAAGAACTATACGACTCATGACCTGGAGTTGGGCGTTGTGGTATTTGCGCTTAAGATATGGAGGCATTACCTGTATGGAACTAAGTGCATCATTTAAACGGATCATAAGAGCCTCCAGCATATCCTGGATCAAAAGGAACTTAATATGCACCAGCGACGATGGGTAGAACTCCTTAGTGACTATGACTGAGAAATCAGGTATCAACCTGGGAAGGCAAACGTGGTGGCTGATGCTTTAAGTCGTAAGGAATGCGTGAAACCACTACGTGCTCGAGCATTAGGATTAACTATTCAAACGGGCCTGAAAGCTCAGATCCTAACAGCACAAGGTGAAGCGTTGAAAGAAGAAAACGTTACAAGAGAATAATTTTGAGGGTTTGATAAGCAAATGAGTTACAAGGAAGATGGCTTATGGTATTTTGTGGATCGCATATGGGTACCCAAATGGGGAGACGTACGTACCTTGGTTATGGATGAAGCGCATAAGTCAAGGTATCCTGTTCACCCTGGTGCAGACAAGATGTACCAAGATCTGAAAGATCTGTATTGGTGACCAGGCATGAAGAAAGACATTGTTATGTATGTAAGTCGATGCTTGACGTGCTCGAAAGTTAAAGCTGAACATCATAAACCATCAGGATTACTACAACAACTGGAAATTTTAGAATGGAAATGGTAAAACATAGCTATGGATTTTATTACCAAACTTCCTTGAACAAGTAGTGGGCATGACTTGATATGGGTTATAGTGGATCGTATGACGAAGTCGGCTCATTTCTTGCCGATCCAAGAGGATTACAAGATGGATAAGTTGGCAATATTGTACATAAACGAGGTTGTAACAAGGCATGGAGTGCCGGTATCAATCATATCCGACCGTGATAGCCGATTTACATCACGGTTTTAGCAGACGCTACAGAATGCGATGGGCACTCGATTAGATTTGAGTACCGCCTATCACCCGCCAACAGACGGCCAAAGCAAACGAACGATACAAACATTGGAAGGCATGCTTAGGGCTTGTGTAATCGACTTTGGTGGTAGTCGGGAAACTCTTCTACCGTTGATCGAGTTCTCTTACAACAACAGCTACCATACGAGCATTAGGTGTGCTCCGTTTGAAGCCCTATATGGAAGGAAATGTAGGTCTCTAGTTAGTTGGGCAGAGATTGGTAAAAGCCAGTTGACAGGCCCAGAGATAATTCAGGAAACAACCAAAAAAATTTTCCAGATCAAAGATAAACTAAAAGCAGCCAGATATCGTTCAAAGAGCTACGCCGACAACCGTCAGAAACCTCTGGAATTCAACGTGGAGATCGCGTTCTACTTAAAGTATCTCCCTGGAAAGGGATTGTACGGTTTGGAAAGAAAGGGAAGTTAGCCCCGAGATATGTAGGACCATTCGAGATCACAGAAAGAATTGGTCCAGTGGCATACCGATTAAGGTTGCCACCATAACTCAGTGGTGTACACGATACGTTCCACGTATCGAACCTCAAGAAGGGCTTGACGGCTGAATCCCTTCGTGTACCAATTGAGGAAATCAAGATTGATGAAAAGCTTCATTTTATCAAAGAACCCACAGAGATCATGGATCGAAAGGTCAAATGATTAAGGCGTAGCAAGATACCGATTGTCCGTGTGAGATGGAACTCTAAACGAGGACCAGAGTTCACATGGGAACGGGAAGACCAGATAAAACTCAAGTATCCACATCTGTTCGTGGAGAATACCCCCGGATCTAACTCCAGCTGAATTTCGGGACAAAATTCTCTCAACTGGGGGATACTGTGACATCCGTCACCAAAAGGTCCGTCAATTAGCGTGGTAATTGTTAGCCCTTCTTGAATATTCAACCTTAGTTCATAATCAAGTTGCTTTAGCTTCAAATTTTGCTTCCTTAATTATGTGTATTATCCCAAGTGTGCATAAATACTTAAACATTAAAAGCCTAATAAAACCCTACCCAAGACTAAAAGCAGCCAGAGATCGTCCAAAGAGCTACGCCGACAACCGTCGGAAACCTCTGGAATTCAACGTGGGATATCGCATTCTACTTAAAGTCTCTCCCTGGAAAGGGATTATATGGTTTGGAAAGAAAGGGAAGTTAGCCCCGAGATACGTAGGACCATTCCAGATCACCAAAAGAATTGGTCCAGTGGCATACCGATTAAGGTTGCCACCAGAACTTAGTGGTGTACACGATACGTTCCAGGTATCGAACCTCAAGAAGTGCATGACGGATGAATCTCTTCATGTACCAATTAAGGAAATCAAGATTGATGAAAAGCTTCATTTTATCAAAGAACCCATAGAGACCATGGATCGAAAGGTCAAACGATTAAGGCGTAACAAGATACCGATTGTCCGCGTGAGATGGAACTCTAAAAGAGGACCAGAGTTCACATGGGAACGGGAAGACCAGATAAAACTCAAGTATCCACATCTGTTCGTGAGAATACACCCAGATCTAACTCCAGCTGAATTTCGGGATAAAATTCTCTCAACTGGGGGATACTGTGACATCCGTCACCAAAAGGTCCGTCAGTTAGCGTGGTAATTGTTAGCCCTTCTTGAATATTCAACCTTAGTTCATAATCAAGTTGCTTTAGTTTCAAATTTTGCTTCCTTAATTATGTATATTATCCTAAGTGTGCATAAATACTTAAACATTAAAAGCCTAATAAAATCCTACCCAATATAGTTCCCTCTTTTCCTCAAGTATATAAGAAGATATTAGTACGTAAAGGTTATGCTATTATTAATATTACTAACATTATTACTATTATTACCATTACTATTATTATTATTATTAATACTATTATTATTATCATTATAATTACTAAAGTCATAAATTATTATCATTACCGCAATTACTATTATCATTAATATTGTTATTATTATTATTATTATTATTATTATTATTAAAACTACTAATAGTATTAGTGCTAGAATCACCATTATTGTTATCATTATTATCAATAATATTATTAAGGCAACTACTATTATTAAAGCTATTGTCAGTATCATTATTAGTATTGTTATTATTATTATTATTAAAACTATTATTAGTATTATTATTAGAATGGTCATTATTACTATCATTAACATCAAAAAATTATTAATATGATTACCATTATTAAAGTTATTATTAGTAGTATTGCTAGTAATTTTATTATTATCATTGATATTGCAAAATCATATTATTAACACACTATTATTAAAATGAATAACAAAGTTGAGGGTCCCAAGAGTAATTAGCCAAACTTATGGGGTAAGTTGTCCTGGAAAGTCCAGGGACTAAACTTGCCAATCTCACAAAGTCTGAAATGGGTATAAAAACTCATTTAACAACCGCTACCCCTTTTATCCAAACCCTACAACCGCCTGTCGCCCCTCCCTCTGTCTCCGACTCTCTTCGTTCTTTCTCCGGCAAATGGTTGCCACAGGGCGCTCCAAGTTGACACCACGTAGGTAGACGAACACCGTTGCCTCCTATTTCTCCTTATTCCTCTTTTCTTCTGGTGGTTCGGGTGTTTTGGGTGTTCCCGAGCGAGCGAGCACTATCGAGAGCTTTTAGGGTACCTCAATTGCTCAAATGTGTTGGGAAATCAATTCCTGGCTGTGTTGTGGTACCACTTGAGTGGTCACAGCAGCTAAAGGCTGCTGTGAGCACTCCGACACCCTTATGGTCTGTCTATGTGATTGAATGTGTGTGTGCAATTGAGCCTGCTTTGTATGAATAAGTGTGTACAATTGAATGTATGTGTGCGATTAAGTCTACTTTGTACGAATGGGTGTGTGCGATTAGAAGTATGTGTGTGATTGAGTGAGAGTCATGCGAATGAGTGTGTGTACGAATGAATGTTGTGTCGTGCGAATGTGGGTGTGTGCGTATGAATGTCGTGCCGTGCGAATATGTGTGTACGACTGGACATGTGTGTGTGAATGAGTGATGTGTCGTGCGACTGAATGGTAATTCATAAGAATAAAGGTTGATTCGTACAAATAAAGGTTGATTCGTATGAATGAAGGTTGATTCGTACGAATAAAAAATGAATCGTACGAATAGATGTTGAGTCGTGCGGCCGAAGGTTGTATGTGTGTGAATGCATCCTTGTGTGTAGTATGTGTAGGTCATGTGATGTTAAGGTAACATTGATACGATTACCATTGCTAATGACATTATTAATATTAACATTATGATTATTACCAATATTATCTCAAATATAATCATTGCTAATATTTTAAGGTTATCAAGACTAATATTAGTAACTACTAATATCCTCATTATTTTTATCAACATAACCATTTTATCATACTAAGTACATCTCTAGCAACAATGAAACCCTTACACTAATATCATTATGAATGGTGACAATTCCTAGTACATGAATCGACCTAAGATCTTATGCTTATGCATGCTTGTATGAGTGTGTCTCGCGTGAGCGATCCAACCCGAACCGACTGAACACATCTATTATCTTAAAGCTTATCTTTAATATTTAACAATAATTAATAATAGGTGTTTGAACGATTGTTGCTTCATCCTTTGGAACCTTTGTTCATCTACTTCTACTATCAATCATGTGAGTTTTGTGGCCCCTTTTTATGTTGATTTATTACTACCATTACTACAAACTTAGGGGGAAAAGTATGCTCACCCTTTTCATGCTTTGCAACTCATATTCTTGGAATTATTGTTTTACTGTTTTGTAAGTCTTTATCTGATACATGCATGAGTTTGCTGTGTGGTACTTGATTCATAACCATTTAATTCCGGTGTTGGAACCGACGGATAGGTATTGGTAGTACTATTGGGTTGACACTTCCACCCTCGTTTGTTGGTATACTAGTTAGTACCAACAGTGGCAAGTAACAGGCCCTAGGGTGTATATATTCTGACAATATCTGTGTGTACGTCGTAGGTTTGGTTGTGATGCTCATGTTGTCATGTGATTTTCGTTACTTATAACTGTATTCACGATGTTTCGCAAAACTATTACACAGCATCAATTTTGTTTACTATTAAACCTGCAAACTCACCAACAATTATGTTGACCATCTTGAGCATATCTTTTCAGGTGATACAATTAACTGAAGATCCTAGGAGTGCAGCCTTAGTGGAGAATCTTGGATGCATTTTTTAGACTATACAATACTTGACATACATTACTTGACATTGTTGGTTTGATTACACATTATTATATTTTTGGATACTTGTTCCCGGGTTGTGGGAATTTTACTACAATGTTAATACTTATGGCTATGTTGTCATGATTATTGTCTAGACACGACACAAGTCTCCCTTGTGACCGGTGTCATCATGACACGTTATTCATTCTATACATATCTATTTTGCATCTCTATTGATTACAATGTGTTATGATGATCCCGTCTCATTACATCCTCGTGTGTGTGCTCTTAGCGGGGGTGTGACACATCGATAATCCCATCATGTATGCACCCCTTTTCTATGATCGTAACATAGGCAGCTGAGTAAAGCTGATTTCTTGTCTGAACTCTCGAGAGAAGATCCCTGATGATGTTGTCCAGGGGATGATTCACATTAATCCTAGTTTCGGGAGTTGTAGGAACTACTACTTCATCATCCTGGTTTTGAATCATAAGATCAGTTTCTTTGGCTGTTGAATGACTAGGTTCAGAAGTTCCAGTTACTTCATGATCAACTGCAGGTGTACTTTCAGCAGTGGGGACCTGTTACTCCTGGTTCACATTTTCAGTTTCAACTTCTTCATCATCAGAGGAGGGATCACTTATCTCTAGCTCTCCCCCTGAAGGGCTAGTAGTACCTTCTAATGGAGCCGAGGATGTCGAGTCTCGAGTAGGAATGTTCAGAACATCGTACATCATTTGGGTGGCCAACTTGTCATCCATTATGAGAAGAAGGTAGATTAAAGGATTTAAAAAATCCATCATAGTCAAAGAAGAAGGAAGGCCTTTTCCCACAGGGGGGTGGTGTATATTTGTACATCAACATTGCACCACACTTCTACCTGACCAGTTGAGTTATTATAAACCCTTTTGTCTGGTGTACTATAGCCAAGAAAGATACCTTCTTCTGACTTCTCGCAGAAATTCCTAGTTTGATTTTTCTTTAACAGCATGCAGGGGGCTCCAAATGGTTCTAGATACTTGAAGTTGGGTTTACGTTGCTGGAGCAACGCATAACAAGTTTTTCCATGACGTTTGACCACTAAGACTCGATTTAGAGTATAGCACGCATTAGCCACTACCTCGTCCCAGAATTGAATCGGCAGTTTTGAGTCAGCTAGCATTATCCTTGCTGTTTCTATCGAGCTCCTATTCTTCCGTTCAGCAACTCCATTCATCTGTGGAGTGTAGGTAGAAGAGAATTGATGAACAATCCCTTTTTCTCGACAGAATGCCTCCATCCACTGATTCTTGAATTCTGTCCCGTTGTCTGAATGTATTTTCCTTACTTTCAGCTTGTAGGGTGACTCCAATGTGGTAACAAGATGTTTGAATGATTCAAATGTCTCTGACTTCGCTTTCAGAAACATCACCAAAGAGAATCTTGAGTAATCATCTGTCACCACAAAGCAGTTCAATCACCAGCAATGCTCTTTGTGTTGACAGGGCCAAACAGGTCCATATGTAGAAGCTCAAGAGGAATTTTGATAGAATGAACTTTCTTTGATTTATGAGAATTCTTTGTCTTTCTCCCATTCTTTCATGCTATGCCGAAATCTGGGAGCTGGAAGTTCTTGATAGTAACTCAATCCACCAGATCATTCTGAACGAGATGATTCATCTTCCTGGGATTGATGTGTCCCATTCTCCTATGCTAGGAAACTAAATCCCTTTCAGTTGCTTTTGACAAGAAACACTGAGGAGTAGATTCAGTTGTGGAGGCTTTTGAAAGATCCAAGACATACAGGTCGTTATATCTTGAGGCCAACATTAGAACCTGCTCCTCCTGAATAACATACTCCTTCTTAAGTATGTAACATTTATTATTGTCAAACACGACCTTAAATCCCTTATCACAAATTTGGGAGACAAAAAACAAGTTGTTTTGCAATTGCTGAACGTAGTTTACCTTGTCGAACTTTACCTTCTCGTTTCCCACTTCGCCTTGAGCGGTGATATATCCTCCTTTGTTTCCTGCAAAAGATACATGTCCCCTTTTAATTTGTTTGACCTTGAAAAGGAGGGACGAATTCCCGGTCATGTGCCTGGAAGCCCCACTATCAATAATCCAGGTATTAGTGATAACACTGTAGCGGACAACCTGCACAAAGAATGGAAATGATTAGTTCAGGTTGGGGAACCAAGCCTTTACTGGCTTGGGTTTCCCAGAGATATCACATATCATGAACTCAATCCACTAACCTTCGGAGGATGAGGTCACATCTTTCTTCTTCTTGTCCTCGCTATCAGACACATTACTTGATTTTTCTTTCCATAGACCAGTTTTATGCAAGGCCTGTTTATGGTAAACAGACGATTGGCTTATGGTTTGAACTTTTGGTTCACTAATAGTCCTAGGTTTAACCTTAGGTAACATAGATTCACTTTGAGCTTATCTGTGTTGCCTTTGGTATCTTGGAGGAGTATTAGATCTATTTATGAAAAATCTTTGTTTTTCATCAAAAAGTTCAATTTTTCTTTTAGGCGTCTGATAGTGAGGACAATTTGGAGAAATATGTCCTCGTTTTCCATAACTGTAGCAGGATCTCCCTTCATTAGGTTGGGGAGAACTTCTGTGAGGGGTTGAGTATGGTCGAGAGCAGGTCTGTTTCTCGTCCTTCTTCGATGCTTTACCTTCTTTAACAAACTTAATTGTTTTGACATTTTGAACACCTTTTTCTTTCTTTTTATCAAGGTTTTGATGATTAACATGTTTAGGGTTTGTTGGTTTAGAATTTTTAGTTCTGAAGTAGATGTTTATGAACCCGACCTAACATTATCGTTACTTTATCGCACAAATCCTCTATAAGTACCTTATCTTTCAATCCCGAAGTAGTAGCCTTCTGTTCAGTGACAGACTGCACAGGTTTACCTGTGGACTCTGTATCACTGACCAGAGGAGTAGTCACCACATGATCCTTAACCGGGTTATTATTTATTGGTCTACATTTAGTATTTAAAAGGATTGCATGTGGTGGCGGTACTACTTTATATCCCAGACCTTCCCCACCATTAC
>BJCO01791102.1:0-22687 GCA_018326465.1 Flaveria floridana | reverse complement strand
AACTAAATCTTGTCCTTGAGTCATAGGGTGAGCAAAGAAACGAACTTAGTTTACCTTACCTGAAACATACTAAAATATGTCAACTAAAATTTTGATGTGTACATGGGTTTAAAAGTATACATATAGTAGATAATCATGTACAAAACAACAAACAATTTTTCAAATATAAGTAATTAAACTATTATACATGAGTTTAGATCCAACCCTAGTGATTAAGTACACTCTCATCTAACGCCCTGCCACAAGAGGTCACACTAATAGTATGTTTGTATAATGTACAATTTCTAAACATTTAGCTCATTTCAAGTAAAAAAGAATGCGATGACTTAAAGGACGCTCATGATTGATTGACATGTATCAACCTGAGTACCGAATAAGCTTGTCAAGCCAATAGATCTACTACGTACTCTCGTGGCTTCCCTAAATTTAATGATGTATAGATTTTAGAAAATAAAGGGACTTTGTAGTAAAAAGTGTTATAAAATATAACAATATGTATAATCAGTTAATTTTACTAGTATTAGAAAGTTTATCATTGAGTTTACAAAAGACTATTTTTGACTTTAAAATTTGAATTCCTAGTTTGATATAAAGAGAATGTTTTTAATGATGTTGATGAAGTTTGGGATCAAACGGATGATAATCAAGAGGATTAGGAGCTGTAAATTTTGTGCAGCCCCAAAGGGGACGCATCAAACAGAACACAAAGGGCGTATCTAGTGCACTTGTCTGGCTCTTTGTTCTTGTTTGATCAATCCTCTTGATGTTCTATTATTGTTTCTGATCTTATGGAGCTTGTATGATGATAACAGAAGGACCCGGAGCTGCTCGAACAATTCTGAAAATCCCTCGTAAGGGGCGCATCTAGCACCATAACGTTCAACTCATATTTAATTTTCAGCCCATAAATCACTTCATTTTGGCTCTAATTTGTAAATTGATGTGATAAATCATTGTTCATCAATTAAGCACAAAATTAATGCCCAAATCCACATCCAAATCCATAGATTAATGAAGAACATGAAAAACATTCAAAAACCCACTTACTTGATTTTTTATTTTGATCCAAAATATATGTTGATGCTGATTTGTTGATGAAATTGATGTTGTAACTTCATGTTGATGGATCTAAATCAATCCATGCTCCATTTCCATGTTTTAGATCTGGGAATTTCTAAAAACACCAAGAACACACACACTAGTGTGTGTAAATGGCGATCTACTGCTCTTCAACCCAATCCTCATCTCATCAAATCCTGATCCAATCTTCAATGTTTTGCTTCCAATGATGATTTGATCATAGATAATGATTAAATAACATCAGATTCGAGCTGAATCCATCAGATTCACCTCAAATCCTTGGATTTCTCATGAAGAGCACACTAACATTTTTTTTAAGTTTTCAATTTGATTCAAACTTGATTGATTTCCCTTTCAATTGATGAATCTATCATAGTTGATTTCATCATATTCACCTTCAAATCCATAGATCTAGTGAAGAACACACTTGACTTTTTCTCCAAGTTTTCTACAAATCTCCACTAGTTTTAGCAATCTAACCATGAAATATAATCAAAATCAATATGAATCCAACAACTCTAGCTCTGATACCACCTGTGAATCCAATGATCGTCCAGGAAATTATCAGCTTAGTTATTAACAAAACAATGATCGCGGAATTAACATTGCTTTGTTGTTTGATTAATTGAATAAGTATGCATAAACAAACAAATATATGTCGTGAAGAACAAACTCAATACTCAAAGCAACAAAGAACAATTGAATAACAATTGAAGAACAGACATAAATATATCAAATGTTTTTCCTTAAACATTAACTAATGATTACAATAATCAATGAATGATCTTGCTAATGCTAGGGTTCTAATGCTATATTGATGCGTATGAATTGTTGTGAAGATGATTGTGGCTGCTAGGGCTTGATTACAATCGATCCTTTTAATTATGTACCTAAGCCTTGTATTTATAGGATTAGGGTTTACTGATTTGGATACTATAACTTCCTTATCAGGGTAAGGTAGTTACTCAGAGAATATGTTCATGCGACATTCTCTGACTAAAGTATAAACTATCCTTAGCTGTTAACTTTTAATTTATGTTTTTCTGTTGACTTGATGTACTTGGTGTACAATGAGTTTTGGTCTTCCGTAGGATTTAAGTCATTCGTAGGACTTTTGTTCTTCAGTAAGACTTGTGCTATCCGTAGGACTTGTGTCTTCCGTGGGACTTTGGTCTTTCGTAGGAGGTTATCCTTCCGTAGGACTTTGGTCTTCCGTATGAATTATTATTCTTCAGCAGGAGATTTCTTCTTCTGCAGGAGCACTTGTCTTCTTTGTGAATTGTGCTTAAAGGCTGATCTTTTAAGGCTTCCACAGAAGTTCTACCGAGTCCTTGATTTGTTCCAGAGGATCTAAGGAGGTTTCCAACATAGTTTCTTGAAATTGTCATACTTATGATTTTTCCTGTAACATACATATAAAGCAACACAGAATATATGGGTTAACCTATACACATATATTGCATACATAATGATGAAAGGTTACAAAAGTTATTACAATGATTGATTCAAGAAACTAAACCTATACAAAACTCTAGGCCTAACATAAACTTGTCTTGTAAAGTAGGTGGGTTGATCATGCAACTGGTAGTAACTTGGAGTAAGAATTGCACTAAGTAAGTTTATTTAGTTAGTTTATTGTTTATTTATGGATAGTTGAGGGGTTGTTATTGTAAAAATTTTAAGAATGACATCCCAGGGTAGCACATCTAATAAAAGAATTCACATAAAAGAGTTGGTGTTGTCTTTCTTTAGTCAGAACCTTTTACTTGCCATATAACTATATACCAGGTGAAACGGTTCTAAATGTATACTATACCAAGTTAAATGTGTGTTTGGTATGTTTAGCAAGTATAGGATTAAGTGTATATATAATACTTGCAAGGATAGGAATGAACAAGTTGTTTGGATAGATAATCATGAGGATCAATAAAGTTTAGATTTTTATTGTTTAAAACATGTTTATATTTTTTTATTTTGAAACAAAAACTGGGTGCTTTAAATTATATTCATAAATATATTAAAAAGTTACAAAATTTAGGGTTTTGATAGCTTAAGATAGATTTGCGAGCTAAACTTGCGCAAGCTATTTGAGGGATAAAATTATTAAGTTAGAATATGTTCTTTATTTTATTGGAAAGCTAAGACTTTGAATTTAATTTTGAAAAAAAATAATCATACAAAAATGATTTGTTAAAGGGGGAGATATGCTCGCGTGAAGTTGACCTTGCGAATATGTCAAAATCTGATAATTCAAGTTTGATATGTGTAAGCAAAGTTTTGATTATTTCATGTTTATTTTTGATCTATTTTAGGTTCTATAATTACTACAAAAATATGTTATGTAATCATCGATCTAGGATAGTGATGATTAAATTTTTAGCGGCGATGACTGAAATGAGAAGATGGGCTGCATCGGTAATTGTATGACCGGAAAAGAGCTTGGTGATGCCACTGAATAAGCCGCGCAAGATGTAAGAGATTGTTATATTTGTGAATAGTATTGTCATATTAGGATAATGTTAGAGAATTAGTGTCTCAAGAAAAACCATAAATCGAAACAAAGAACCAACAAAAATGCATAAATTAAAAGCACAAAAAAGTTTAAAAAAATTAATATTACCTTTGAGAAACCACAAAATTGAATAATGTTTATCCTAAAATCTAAACTATTCAAGTTAGATATGATATGTATATTATTAATTAAGATGATATTTACAACAAGCTAGCAGGCTTCGGTATACAATCCAAATATATATGGAACTAGATTACATCCCAACAGAAGTTATTAATTTAAAAAGTTTAGGTATATAAATCAGTCTATTAGGTATATTCTCATGACACATTGTCAAGATTTCTTGATGGCAACGTTGGCAGAAATTCTTGTTGTTAACGTTGTAAGATTTTTCTTAATAACAACGTTGAGATATTAATTTAAAAAAAACACACATTTAAGTATTGGTAAGTGAGTTATGAGTAGTTCATCAATGAGCACAAACAATTTTCACCTTGAACACACTTAAAGACAAGAGATTCATGTTCTTATAACTACGTTATAGCTTCTAATCGCGATGGGGATGCTGCTTAAACCACTTCCGCTTTTCCCAATACTGATCGCGATATTGTCAGAAATGAAAGCAACAGAATCCCTAATGATTCAATCACTGCCTGGTTGCTCAGATAAATGTGGGAATATCACAATTCCTTATCCATTTGGGATAGAAGAGAACTGCTACCGGGACATTCACTTTCGAGTAAATTGTACCAATCTGATGTTGTATAATACTACTTTTAAACTTTTAGACATATCGCTAAGGGGTTTTGTGCATGGCGTTTTTCCAATGGCCTATGGATGTTATAATAGCACTCATAAACGCAGCGGATCAGACTCACTCTTGTGGACCGGACGGTTTATTGTCTCAAGCACAAAGAACCTCTTAACCAGTGTTGGGTGCGACACCAGAGCCGACATTATGACCTTGGATGAAGAATACAGCATAATAACAAGTAGTACAAGGAGCGAGTGTGTTATGCTATATGATGGTTTATGCGCTGACTATGGTTGTAAGCAGGTACCAGTCCCTCAAATCCTATCAAATGTTCTTATCCGCTCACAACGGAACACTGAGAAACTAGGGAATTGGAGCTTCAATAATTGCTCATACGCGTTTATTGTTCAGAGAGATCAATACAAATTTGACAAAACAGATTTTGATAACATGCTAAATCGATCTTTGCCGGTATTTATTGACTGGTCAGTTGGAGTTAATGGTTGTAAACATTCACAAGAGGATAAAATGAGTTATGCTTGTAAGGAGAATAGTGTATGCATCGACGGCGAATACTTCGGGTATAACTGTCATTGTGCTCCAGGGTACCAGGGTAATCCATACCTCCCTAATGGTTGTCAAGGTAAATGTTGTATGTCTTTAGTTGTTATTATATGATATGATCTCAATAATATATGCACCATTGAGACATTTTCTTATGTTTTTCAGATATCAATGAGTGTGAAGGTGCTGTAAATGATTGCATATATGGGACATCTGCTTGTGTTAACACGAATGGGAGTTACAATTGCTTATGTCTCTTTGGGAAGAGCGGTGATGGTAGAAAACATGGAAGTGGTTGCTCTTATTTAAAAGCCGCTAAGTCACATACAAATACCTTATATGCAGGTGAGTCTAAACGTATTTTTCACATAACCTCAACATGACATCTAGTGAGTCGAAACATATTTTTCTTATTCCAAGTTTAAAGCTACTGAACGAAAAACCTTCTCTAGTCGTAATGTTGTAGGATGCAGACTCGACTGTTTCTTTCTTTTCTTTGATCGATTTCAAACTACAAGTTTTGGGCTAAATGCCAGATTAACAACAATTGAAAGGCTGGATCAAAGACATTCTTCCGGTCAACATCTTTTCTTGATCACAACAGGTTCTTGATCGACATGATGTTTTTTGACCAGCAAGTCATCTTGATACGCAAGCTCTAAAACCAATTGTTAGAAATTGGTCTAGAAAAAACACAGTAAACAATCGACAATTTGAAGATAGAGAACTCAAATTATGACTTTTTATAAAAACATCAAAACCACAAACAATACCCAAACATAAACCCTATTTATATTAAAAAATTGAGTTGACCCTAAGACTCATAAACTAACTCAAATACATAATTGACATAACACATCTCAAATACTAATCTAAAAACCTCCAACAAATCTCAAACCAAATCAGATTTTCCAACATTCTTTATTTTACTTGTCTTCTATAATCTTACCTTTGGGCCCAAAACTTTCATAACATTAATTAAACCAACCTTTCACATGTGATATCAGGATAACACCTTTAGTTATTTACTAATACAAAACTTACCAAGGGAATGATACATTACATAATGGATTGAGTCTTATACCTGCAAAAACATACAACAAAAAAATTGTTGGTTCATGCTCTTTTTTTCCCTTTTGGAGTAAATCAGCCCAAGTATGGTTTACAAATCATTTCTTTAAATCCATGAATACTTTTACAGTGTGTATTATTTAGAATGGCATAACAAGAAACTCTTAGTGACCATACCTAGTTTTAAAAGATGTCTTAGGTATGTCCTCTTCTCTTAACTTTAGATGATGATACGAAAACTGTAGTTCTATATTTAAAATGTAACACAACCTTTGAAGTTGATCAAACAAACCATCAAAAACGGGTACTTATTCTTTATATTAGTCTTATTGCTGTGTTATTAATGCACATTCTCATCATTCCTTCCTTTTTCACAAATAGAGCAAGAGCTCCTCAAGGTGACGAGTTTGGTTGAATAAATCTATCTTTCTGAATTCACATTCTCTTAGTTAGTGACTATGGTCTTTAGGAATATCTTCTATTTTATTTTCTTGCCCAACAACTACAACATATGCTAAGAGCAATATACTATTTTCTAAGACATTTGTTCGCCTTTATCATAGCGAGCTTCATCACCATGAACAATAATCGACTCTATCTGGTGTTTGTATTTTTACTAAATTTTATCATAGATAATTTAAGATTAGTAGCTAACCAATCCATTCGTGGCATAATATCACAAAGATGATGTTTATCCTATTTTTGAGTCTAATCATTATGAACAATAATCGACTCTATTTAGTGTTTGTATTTTTTTTAACTACTAATCATGCATAAGTATGCTAGATTAGTTGCTAGCCAATTAATCCATTCGTTGCATAATATCAAAACTTGATTGATTGATACAAAACTTAAAAGCCGAATTATACGTTACCAAGTGAAATTTTTAACGGTTTATCTGGCTTTCTACATACAAGTCTCCTTATAGCTTTTAAAACTTCCTTATAACAATCTCTTTAGATACGTGCTCAAAGTAATAGGTTAACTTATGTTTGTAAGTTCATGAACAAAAGTATATCAAAACTTCATAAAATTTCTTATAATGTAAATAAACAATGCATGAAAATTGTATTAACATACAAATCTATTCGACGGTCTCTCCGTCAAAATCCATATCCATATTTATATCTATACTACGTAATAAAAGAATAACTAGGTAGTCACGTGTCAATTTTTTAGCCCTCCTCTGAGTTATATCCGCCAACTATTCTCCTAATTTTGTTTTATTCTTTCTAATTATTCTAGATTGCCAAACCCTAATCTCCATTGTTACTTCCACCACTTCCATCCCTCCACACTCTAGACTTTAGGTTGGTAAATATTATAGCATAACATAAAATCAAGAATCTTATCATTTTAAATTCAATTACATTGTGTATATATACATACATACACTCGTATTTATAATCTAGTTCAGATGATATGTAAACTTATCCAGCTATTAGATATTCTCATTGTGTGTATCGTTCATGTTTAACGACTTTCCTTGAGCATAAAATGCAGTCTGGATTATACAAATATATCCGAGTTGTTATATTTTTATGATTGTAACCGGCATCCATTACTAAGTTTCAAGATAGTTGTGTAATTAAACTTTAACATCTATCCCAGTTTTGAAAGTGTTGATGAAAAACTCACCTGTTGTACATTCTTCTTTTATTTATTTGTAGCTTAAATATAACTATTACAATACAGTCACATCTTAGTTTCTAGTATCAACTTTTTTGTAATTAAAAGTAAAGGTTTCATTGGTTCTATGTTTATCCTCTTTTAATGGTAATCAACTACGAGTTAAACACGTGAGTTTAACTTAAAATTATATGGTTTCTACGTTCTGCACGGCATAATCTCCAATAATCAAACTTGGAGTTTTGAGTTAAGATGGCTTACCAATACAAACACTAAGGTTGAAAAACTTTAGATCATTTGATTAGCACTTCTTCTGTCGACTTCTTCATTTCTTGCCGATTCGCCTTCACATCTAAAGATCTTGTGATTTCAACTCATAAACTGCATAGTTTGTGAAATCTCTGTTGGTTAGTTGGGTTTGTTCACGGGTCACAGGTCAGCATGTTCATGGGGCGTGTGTCGGTATTCGGTAGAAAATGGGTCATTTGGGTTTGCAGTTTGGTTTAATTAAACATGTTTATTTTATGGGTTTTGAATGTGTCAGGTAAACTAGTAATGGGTTAAAGTAGAGGATTGAGTCAGCCGATTCCTCAGGAGGAATTAGAGTGGTTTGTTAGTGAGTCCATGTTTACGTTGAGTTTGTTGCATGTAAATGCCTCTATAAGGCTTGTTTTGTTTATGGAATATAAGATAGTAGTTCCTTCTGCAAATTACATCCATATACATACGTGCGTGAGTGGTGTGTGTGTTCGTGTGTGCGTGTGTGCGTGTGTTTTTAAGGGACCTGAACCAACAATCTCAAATTTCGATATAAGTTGCTTACCAAGATAAAGATGATCACAAATTTGTGAAAGAAAAAGAAAACCTCTAATATGAACCCCCTTCTGGCTTCAGGTTGAAACTTTCAGCCCTTTTTCTGCTCAATACACCAAATCACTCTCAAATATTTAGCTTGGGATATTGTTGAACCAAGATCAGCCATGATAGTTAGGCATGCCTACCTTGGGCTTAGATCACAAATTTGTGGTTAATGGTTACTAATAGGCTTGTATAACCATTTCAATGTATTTCTCTAGATATGACAACTTACACAATAGTGTTAGAAGAATACAAGCAACAATAGCTCACTCATTTAGGTTGGACAAACTTTTGTCGAGTACAGAATATAAAAGGGTTTAAAAAGTTTTTTTTTTAGCAATCTCCTCATGACTTTATGAGGTGGTAACTATTTTCTAACAGAAAATTCTACCGATTGGCAGGA
This sequence comes from Flaveria floridana, assembly GCA_018326465.1. NCBI lineage: Eukaryota > Viridiplantae > Streptophyta > Magnoliopsida > Asterales > Asteraceae > Flaveria > Flaveria floridana. The sequence continues at coordinate 13,816 of BJCO01791102.1, read as the reverse complement.
ATCATCATGGGCATTGTGGCTTCAATTATGTCAACACTTATACTATACACTGCACTTAAACAAAGAAGGATCAAAAAGAGCAAGGAGATGTGTTTCAAGAAAAATGGTGGCGTAATTTTACAGAAAGTTCTTTTTGAATCTAAACAATCCTCTCACATGGCTAAGATTTTTACAGCTAGAGTTCTAGAAAAAGCAACCAATAACTTTCACAAAACCAATGTCATAGGACAAGGAGGCTATGGTACGGTTTATAAAGGTACGTTAGAGAATAAAACAATGGTTGCTATTAAAAAAGCTAAGTCGGTTGCTAACAACCAGATAGAGCAATTTATAAATGAGGTGATCATGTTATCTGAAATAAGTCACCCAAATATTGTCAAACTCTTGGGTTGTTGCCTAGAAACACAAACTCCTCTTCTTGTTTATGAGTTTGTAACAAATAAGACCGTGTTCCACCACCTACATGAAAAAGATTATGCATCTTCGGTAACATTCGAAAAACGCCTATACATAGCCTCACAGACTGCAGAAGCCATAGATCATATCCATTCAACTACACAAATCATTCATAGAGATATTAAATCATCAAATATTCTTTTAGATGATGACTACACCGCTAAAGTTTCGGATTTTGGGATCTCAAGGTTCATTCCTATGGACCAGACTCACATACAAACATTAGTGCATGGAACTCTTGGGTATATAGATCCCGAGTACTTTCGATCAGGAATTTTGACAGAAAAGAGTGATGTTTATAGCTTTGGTATGGTTCTTGTAGAGCTACTAACAGGTAGAAAAGTCTTTTCGAACGATGGAACGGAAAGTGACTTGGGTTTGGCAGTGTTTTTTGTTTCTACACTGGAAAGGGGTTGCTTGATGCAAATCCTTGATGATCAAGTGAAGAAAGATGGAACCAATGAGCATATTAAATGTGTCGCGAAGCTTGCAAAAGACTGTATCGAGCTAGAGGGAAAGAAAAGGCCTAACATGAAGGTGGTGAAAGATAAGCTTGATCAGCTTAGACTATCATTCATGAAAATTCGTCATAGTGAACCCTGAGTGAAAATGAATTGGCTGACTTGTTTATGGATTATAAAAGTGAATACAACCATTTTTATTAGGTGTTATAAAAAAATATTGCTTTACTATTGTAAATTGTACTTGTTTTGATACATAATCCCTTATGATTTAGGTAATTCAACTTTAAGTACTGGTTCCTTAAGTAGTGTAAACTAATTTTGGAATGAGCACGACAAAGGAGTTCAAAATAAGTTGATTTGCTATAGAATGTAAAAACATATAATCAACATAGATGCTTGTTGTACCTTGCCATTGAAAAAACATAATTAACATTTATCTCATCATGGATTTTTGCTTTTTTATTTATTTCAAGAGTTAAAGTATACATAATAGTAGGGGTCGTTAAAAAACCTTAGTTCAAGTTTACCTCAAAATCAAGTGCTACCAAATAGTTATTAGTTTAAATGATTCGTTTTTGGAGACGGAAACTAACTCAGGCCTTTAGTTTTTATAATAAGATATAAATTCTCAAAACAACCGATAATTTTCAGGGTAAGATTATAGTAAAAAAATGTATTCACTGCTTTATTATTAAGGATGTCAACGCTCAGGCTAATTTCGGGCTAAGCACTAAACAAATAGGAAGAAGGGTTATGGCCTTGACACCTATTCTTATATTATTTTTAAAGGACATGATATTTTGATTATTATTATTATTAATAACATTTAAGACTACGAAATTTTTAAAAGCCAGACCATGAATTCACAACCAAAGGATGCCCAAAAGACTACATACAGATATGGGTCATCCAAACATGTTTTTAACAGGATTTAATACAAAACTTAATACATATTTAGACATCATATGAAGTTCTTTGGTTAAAGTGATTTATATATTTAACTTACATGGAGGGAATATCTGATGATATGAGGCCATCAAATTTGAATCTATTAAAGAAGGATTAACGTTTCACAAGCTTCCTAATCCACCTAACTAGCTTCTTGTATCAAAGTTTTAGTTAATTTGATACTTAATAATTACCTAGAACCAAGATAAGCTTACAGACTTTGATTTTATATAAAAAATGTTGAAACGTTACATAAACTAAAGCAAACAAAACAACAAAGGTTGTGTGATGATGCACCTAGGCTTATTAAACGTAGTAAAATATATTAACACGTACCTGTTGTTTTATTTGAGTTCAGAAGTAGCCTCATTGTCCAAGAACCATGTGAGATTTCCTTCAGGTGAAACCTTCTGCACAGGCAATGGGTAACCATACGAAGCATGTTCACCCAACGCCACCTTCACCGCATCCGCTGCATCTTCTCCAGTCACCACCATCACAATCTCGTCTGCAGAATTGATCAAAGGGAAAGTGAAAGTGATCCTAGCAGGTGGCGGTTTGGGTGAATCTTTTATGAAAGTGACCCATTTCTTCTTCTCAAACCGTTCAAAATGCCAGCAGAAGAGAGACGCCACATGTCCGTCTGGACCCATCCCGACTAACATCAGATCAAATTTAGCAAACCCTGTAGTTGGTGATGTTTTTAGGGTCCCGTTTGCTACCAAATGTTTAAGGCGCTGCTCGTATTCCTCTGCTGCTTCCTCAGGTGATAATTTTTCCTTAATGGGATATACATTAGATTTGGGTATTGGCACCTAACATCATAGTTTCACATCTCATTAGAATAAATTTGCTTGTTTCCTTCAATATATGAAAGTGGAATAATGAATGATAATATTATCAACAAAGAAAATCGTATTCCATTCCATCATACCTTCAGATTCAAATTAGAACAGAACCAGTTCACAAATTAACATCCAGTGTCCCCTCAATTAATAACATCAATAAAAGTAGCTCAACATTTTGCTTGGTTAGCAATACAAAATCAAAGTTTCTCAGTTTGAACATGCTTCAATTTCAGCTCTAAATGACTTCAAAAGGAATTCAAAGAGAGCATCATAATGGAATTTTAATCACAATCCAAAAACCCTAAACCTCTATAGGCTTAAAAACCCTAACAAAAACAGCATAAACCCCAAAATTACCTTACTAAGAAATCCATCATAAGCAAGCTTGTAATTCGAATCCGGATGATCAAGTGGAACCACACGTTCATCCAGAAAGAAAATCAACCATTTCGACCAATCAATAGACCTAACATACGGAGGCTCCACCAATTTCCTATCAAAATTGAGCTCAAATACATCAAACGAGACATAACATCAACAACGATCACTAGTTTTTCCAACATTCGTTCGGCAATTAAAGGGTGAATCAACAACGATCACTAGTTTTTCTGTTACCTTAGAGTGTCGATTAAGGTACCGCCGGAGAGTACGACGGAAAAGGAGCCGTTAGCGGCGATGAATTTAGCGGATAGATCGACGATATAGGTTGCAAGAGCATCGGCGACGTGTGATTCCGACTGTAGCTTGTGAATAATAATAGGTTGTGACATTTTTCATCACCGGACTGATCATAGATGCAGAGGTGACCACTTTATATATGTGCACAAATTGAAGAGTGAAGAGTTACATATATTCCATCTACCTCCGTTGATTTTATTCGTACCCGATTAACCCGTCTAACCCGATCTCACTCGTATCTGAAGAAACCCGACCCGAACAATCCATTACATGATGTCACATCCCGACGGAAGCGTGAAGCGATTTCTGGATGTGATTTGTTTGTTTAGAACGCAATTGATTAAAGGAAATTAAATCACAACAATATTAATACATAAAAACACATAACTTAATTATATATATCATAAGTTAGGATTACATCATTACATATAAAATCAAAATTTGATATAATCCTTATTACAACTTTTATTTAACTAAACATCTTTAAATGCGATGGAAATGCGCGTCCACCACAACGCTGCCATCGTATATGTTGACGGTTAGGTTTACACAGACATTTCTCACTACTTCGCCCCAACCGTTGTATACATCAAACGAGAAGTCTACATTGTTAGTCATTTTTGACCTGAAAAGGCATACTCAAATAATCAACATAAAGTTGGTGAGAGCATAGGTTTATTTCCAGACAAAACATTTTATTGATGCACCAATTACAACCAAACCTGCTCACACATATAATCATACTGTCACAAAATAATTCACAAGATCAGATAATATTACATCACAACACTCATTTTGTTGGTGCAGGAAATATTTAAATAGCATCACAACACTCATCCTGTTGGTGCAAAATATTCTCCTAAGTAGCGCTACTAATATTACCAGACGGTTCCTCATTCGAATTAATGGTTGTATCATAAATGACAGTACATTTCAAAATAATTTTAAAAATAATGCATCAACATAACCAGTATGTTTTTCCCCCAAAAACTTTACAAATACCAAAATAGGGCTATGAGTCTCACATTTACTCCAAATTGTAACCTATAAAAATTATTCATAAGTTAGACAAAATTTCTTTAAAATTTTTAAAACCTCAGATATAACTAATTCTTGAAAATTTAGCTGTAATATAATCAGCTAATATTACCATAAAATTCTCAATTTTTATTTTACTATATATAAATTGTTATAATTATTACAAATTCACCATAGATCACTAAAAATATCTACTGTTATCCAAAACTTCCCAAAATTTTACAAAATATTACTTCAAGAATTTATATTATCTTATAATTTTCCTGATATCTGATTCACAACTGATTTCTTTCTGTAAATCTTATAATATTCCCAAAATTCATTAAAAATATCTGTATAACTCCAAAAAGTATGAAATTTACACCATCTGTTGAATTTAATTTATAATGTCTTCATTGAATTTTTCACGATTTATGGTATTGATTAATTATTTCTTTTGAGTTTTCCTTTAAAGATCACTTAAAAATTCATTTTTCAATCATAATAAAGAAATAAAATACAAAATAATTTCTGGAGCTTTTATATCTTAAAATAGTCATTCTGTAATTTTTTCAGAATTTTCCCGAATTTATTTGTATTTTTGTGTATTTTCTTTATTTTAAATAATTTATATAAATTATTTTATTTATTATATTTTTACTAAAATTTACAGAATGATAAATCAATATTTTTGTAATAATTTTACAATATTTATTCCCACAATCTCAGTCGTTTAAGTAATAAACCAAATTTATCAACATACATATAATTTTTCAACCCCTTAATTATAACCTTTATGTTTTTAGAACTTTTTATTATATGTTTCAGATTTATAAAACTTTTCTTACTGTTTCTTGGTACTAATGAAGTGTTATAAGATTTTTGTGAAGAATTTTTCATATTTCAATCAAAAGGGTTGATTATTTTGTTTGTTTAAGCACATATATATTTACAAACTTATTTAGCTATAGATTTAAAGAATGAACCTTGATTTTCAACGGAAGGAGAGGATGAAAAGAGTTTGATGAGAGCTTCCACTTCTTGGTGAATAAGGTTGGAATGTTAATCTTGCTAGTATGTTGGTTTGATGGTGATCGTTTAGGTGATGTTCTTGATGATGGCTTTGATGATGATATTGTTTGTGTGACTTGAGGACCAAGTATCTAGAGGGCAGAAGTAGATATGGCTGAAGACCCGAGAGTTTTTTGTGGAAGTGATATGGTTGTTGTGGTGTCTCGACCGAGAGGTAGATATATAATGGAGATGGTGGCGGTTGCAATGTGTCAAGGTGATCCAAAGCTTGAAAACAATCCCATAGTAATGATTGTCATTTACATGAGGTGTCAATTTATAGGACAAGCTTAGTGTTAATGTTAATGATGAGGATGCATATGAGCCGAGAGTTGGGTTATAGTGTAGATATGTTCCGAGAGTTCTTGTGGCTTCGGGATTTTTACTAGGAGTTTAATAATATTTTTCTTAGTAATGATTATTATGTGAGGTGTCTAGGTAGGGTGTGTTATGTGGCAATTGTTTAGGCTTGATGTGTGTCAAGCTTAGAAGATTGATTAGTGTAACATAGGTGATGTTGTGATACATGGATCAGCCGAGGGTATTGGTTTGCTTAGTGTTACTGTCCTTAGGTTCATAGCATGACACTTAAGAGGCTAGGTGTCAATATAAGAAGCATGCTTAGTGTTCATTTTTGATGATGATGCTTGAAGTTTGGCCGAGAGATGTATGGTTGTGGTGTTAGATTTATTAACAAAGATTTTCTAATTATAATTAATTGGTGATGTGTTTTTATAGGGTAGTCTTTTGTGGCAATTTCAGGAGGTTACTAAGTGTTTAATAAGACATTAGTATGCTGAGTGTCAAGTTCTGTGATTTATAAGATTCACATTAATGTGATGTTGTAAAGATCATGTAGCTTTTAGTGAATTTATATCATTAACTATAACTTATAGCTAAACATATATTCATATTATATAACTTATAAATATCTTATCAAATTTATAAGATAGTTGCATCTTCAAAGATATCATGATATGTACATATAACTAATACATATTAACAAATATGTAATTTCAGTTTAGATCACGTAAGAATAATCTTTAAAATATAAAAGATTGAAAAGCATATTTCTAATACTCACAAAATCCTATTAAAATTTCTAACCTTAATTTTTAGGGTTGTCATAAATTTAAAGTTGAAGTTGAAGGTTTGGTAGAGTTAGGCACAAGAATATTTTGAGGTTGTTAGGTTATTGTGTAGAAGGAGCACCTAGGTAAGCGATTCATCTAATTTTGTGTGTGTTGTTGAGTGACTTACTGATATTGAGTTGTTAACTTGAACATTAATCTGAATGTTGGTTAGAAATTTCTTGTTTATGAGTATGTTAATTACGGGAACTTAAAGCAATGGATTCAAGGTGATGTAGGCCTTTTGCAGCCCCCTTACATGGAAATTTGTTTGAAAATCATGTCTAGACAGCAAAAGCGTAACACGTTACATATTACACTAAATCTACTGTTTTATAGCGATTAATGGCATGTTATTAATTATGTAGATGATGATAAACTGCAGGTTAAGTTATCAGGTTTCAGATTTTATGTTAGGCAAGCTTTTTGGTGTAGATAGGAGCTAAACGACTTAATATACTTAATAATTTATGAAATACATCAAAAGACTTTGGTATGATTGAGTTTTTAAATCCAATAGATCAATTGAGAAACTGATACAACCAATTATCGTTGATATGAAAGATGGAGGTGTTGATTATAGTTTTGAGGGTGTTGGCAATGTTTCCATGACAAAGACTACTAGAGTGTTTGACAAGGTGGTATTTTTTCATATATTTTATAGTTTATCAAGAGATAGAGAAGAGTCTTAGAAAGTTTATTTGGTTGGTATTATACTTCCTATAGAATTTGGCCAGTTTAATGATAATTTGGTTACATTTAGAGGTGTAGTTGTAGTTGCAGCATGTATATTCAGTAAAGATGAAGTATGTGTTTATGATGACAATTTTAATGTTTATATTAGAGGAAGAAATCACAATTCAAGGCATAAATCATGTTTTATAGCCATTTTGGAATCGACATTTGCTTAAGGAGGGAGCTAAATTTCCGGTTGAAGGTACAATATTAATCAAAACCAGGGTTTCTTTGAACTTAGAACTTTAATTTGATTCATTTATTGAAATGAGGTGTGAGTTTAAGATTCTCAAAATCTTTGTTGGTCTTTAGGTTTGTTGAGGTGCATGTTGCCATGTTGGTGCATCTTTGTTCCCGGGTTTGATCTAGCTCTTGTTAGTCGTGATTTTTGGTATGCATAGTATTGTAATTGGTGTTTTTGGTTGTTAATCGGAGGTTTTAGTGGTGTAATTACATTATATGTTTCTAATTTTGAAAGGATGAAGTGATCTAGAGATGATGATGATGTTGCTGCTTACCATTGCCCTCAAAATTGTTATATCCTGGTGGAAGCGTGAAATGCTTGGGTGCGACTTTTGGTTCAAAACACATTGCTTATTTAAAAAAACATACATTCATAACAGTTAACTAAATATAAACTTTCATTAGAAATATATATTTTGGGTTACATCATACATACAAAATTTGTCTCTATATACTTTTACATATAATTCTTAATAACCCAACACCAAAATATTCTTCATAATCACTTCATATAATCTCCCGGCTAGTAATGGACGTGAACGTTCACATAAATGTTGAGATCCACCAAGTCCAAGGTTATCCATACACATAGTTTCCCTACCTATTCAAACCATCCATTGTACAGGTTGAATGTATACACTAAATTATAAAACATGTTGATAACCTGAAAAAGCACACTCAAACAGTCAATATGATGTTGGTGAGAACATAGGTTTAACCAATGACATATTTTTTTCTTAATTGATGCAATATAAACAAATTCATAACCAAACCTACTTATAAGACAGGTGATTCATAACTGTCATAAATATAAATAATAGAATCAAATAATATAACATCATCCTTATTTGGCAGATACAGGAAAACATGTTCCTAAGTAGCGGTAGCTATATTATCTAACGGTTCCTTATACGAATTAATGGTTGTGTCTTAAGGCAATCAATGACAGTAACTTATCAAAATTCTCATTTATATTAGCACCAATAATTAAACACACTGTATGATTTTTTCCTCAAAAACTTATAAATAAAAAATGACTATGTTACTCACCTTAATTCCAGCAATTTGTTAAGAATTTCCTATAAAATAACTATTTGTTAGAATAAGTACTTATTTCTTTTAAATTTTTATTACTTATATTATTAATTAGGATTAAGTTTCTAAAACAGTAGTTATCATTGTCCAAAAACTATCAAATTTTACAAACAATGGTATTTTCATATCTAGATTATCCTATAAAAATTTCAGTTAATATTTATTCACAGGTAATTTTCTAAAATTTTTACAAGATTATTAATAATTGGCAGAAATAGCTATATATCTTTAAAAGTTATGAATTTATACAAAATGCTCTATTCGGTAATATAATGTTTTATATAAAATTTTCATGATTTTATATATTGTTTTGCTATCAGTTTTGATTTTCTTATTATTAGTTATTCTAAATATGATACTTTATTATACTAATGAATCACGAAATTTATTCCGTAAATTATGTGTAATATTGGGGTCATTATATAAATTTTCTAGATTTTTATTAAGTTCTGATTTCCTATTTGGTAATTTTCTTTTATTTCTTTAATCTTAATTATATAAATTAATATATCCCACATAATTATTTCAAATTTTCCAGTTTATTATTTCTAATATTTTCTAACATATCTCTAAATTTTATTTCTATGATCACAGTCATTTAAATAATTAATCTACTCTACTTAGTAAATCATTAAATAACAAATATTTCAACCCTTTTAAACCCTTTGTTTTTATTTGAATCTTTTGTTTTTATAAAAATCTCAAAATTTATGTTACATAATATTTTCTTACTGATTTTGATTGAAAATTAAGTATTTATAAAATTGGTAAATAGTTTTGATGGTTTATAACATAAAGGGTTTGATCTATATGTATGTTAAATAAATATACAACTTTATAAGCTTGTTAATCATAGATTTTTGAGGATCTAACCTTGATTAGAAGTAGAAGAAAGGTTTAGAGGATTGTTCTTAGGCTCTTGATGATCCAAACTTTGTGTGGTTGTTCTTGAACTTGAAGTATTATTTGTCACAAGGATGTTTGGATTTTAAGAAGGTTGATGTTATGATGGTGGAATGGTGCTTATGATGGTGGGGTTCGGTTGATGTTGGAACTAAGAGAGAGCAAGAGGTTGTTGAGAAGATAGATGATGTAGTGAATGATGGTAGGTTGTGTGATGTTGGAACCGAGAGACGGAAGGAGGTAAAAGGTGGTTGTCACACCCCCGCTTATAGCAAAAACACGAGGATGTAACGGACGAGATCATCATAACACATTGTTAATTAATAGAGATGCATTAAATGATGTAAGGTCAATATGTCATGACGTCACCCGATAAAAATGGAGACTTGTGTCGTAGTTAGTCAATCCAACGACAAACATTGTCAAACAGTAAATGAAATTTAAATCCCACAACCTGAGAACAAGTAAACGAAAGCATGATCAATAAAGAGAATCCAAACAAAACATGATGTCAGTAGCACAAGACAAGTCTTAAAATGCATTTCCTTAAAGTCGTTGCTAAGGCCAGCGACTCTAGCTACACTTGATGATTATTACCTGGAAAGATATGCTCAAAAGGGTCAACATATTGTTGGTGACTTCGCAGGTTTAAATAATAATAAAACTTAATGTTATGTAGTAGATTGGTAGGACATAGTGCACATAGTTATAAGCAAGCAATATCACATGTAAGCATGAGCATCACAACTAAACCTATGACGTACACACAGATCTTGTCGGAACATATCAACTAGGGCCCGTCCGTGGCCAGTGTTAGTCTCAACTAGTATACTAATAAACAAGGGTGGGGATATCAACCCAATGGTACTATTAATACCTGTATGTCGGCTTCAACACCGGAGTTAAATAGTTGTGAGTAAATAACTACATAGAAAACTCATGCATGTACTAGATATTAACTTACAAACAATAAACACAACAATCCTAAAATGTAAATGAATTCACAGCATAAAAAAAGGTTGAGCATACTTTTCCCCTTGATGTTTATAAATAATTGTAATAAAATGGGACCGTACAACTCACCTTGAAGTAGCAAAGTTCAATAATATGCAGGATAACTATAGAACACAAAACATAAAAGAATTACTTAAGGTCAAGCTGGTCTGGTTGGGTGTAATCCTCGAAGTCCAACCCTTATTGTGTATTCCAACTATTTTTAATACAATATTCTTTTAAATGATAGTCGATGTCCATAACTAATGTTTACGTTCTAACTCCCATCCCCATCTAAATGTGTCAGTTTTTAGCACCGTTTGATGTACATCTTCTTAGTCCATTATTTTAATTACGACCATTAACTATTATGACCTTGAACGTCTAGTGTTTATCCTTTAAGGTCAACCGTAACTTATATTTAGTCAATTAGTTGTAAACCCTTTGTTCTTAATCTTTTGAAAATAATTCAGCTTGATTAACTGATCGCGCACCTGTCTTGTGTATATTATTAGGAGGTTGAAATGGCTACGGTTCATCGCATAATAGGTGTTAATGGAAATCTAAGACATGGAAGTAACTCCCAGAAGAAGAAACAACTCAAACGGGTCACGAACGAAGAAGATATGACCCTATGAATACAGCCTATCATTCTGCTCGGATTTGACAGATTCGACACCTGAACTTAGATACTGACATTAGAGGACCAAACGACATCTAAAACACATGTGACCACTTGGGATAGATAGAGGACTCTTTAAAATTGAATTTAGATGAAAAGTTTGACCCAATCGGATTTGTTATGACCAAGTAACGTTCAGAACAAGTTGACCCAAATTTTCATTCAGTATGCTGTCAGGTTTTCCTGATTCACTTATCAACTACAAGGCCTCGATTCTTGTCCTCTTTTGACACAATTCCCGAATAACTCTCCATTATAAAATACACGTGACCAATATAAGTAATTAATTTGTTTATTAGTGCCATTCTTACAGTTCCATAACAGATCATCCGGTTTCTTCTCACCGGTTCCGGTTTTTATACGATTAACTACTAAATCTTCTTATTCTTTATTCCTATTGAACCATTAACATAAAATTAATGATTTTTACAGAATTTTACATCCAATCATTCATTAAGAATAGATCTTCAAGTATTTACAACCCCAACCAAAATATATACGAAAAGTCTTACACGTACGAACTAGGGATCACTTACTTTGATGATCCGACATAAGAACGCCCCAATTCCTCAAGAGGCTTCGTTCGTACATCAGAAGAAACAAAGAAAACATGATTTTAGATGATGGATCGTGATGAAAACATGCTTAGATGAGAGACTACATCAAAAACCTTGATTTTTCTTAGCGGAAAGAAGGAAGATGGATGATATTGAACGAAGTTCAATCTTTAATGCCTTGATCCTTGTAGAAATCAATGGATGTAGATGAACAAGAATAACTTGGATGATGGTGGCAACAAGGAAGAATAGAGAGGAAGTGGAAGAGTTAGGATTTTGCTAGAATGGAAAAAAAAGAGCAAAGGCCTAACCCCTATAGGGTTTCGGCCGAATTCAAAGGGGAGGGGAGGCCCCTCGGGCCCCTGGCCTGGCTTGTCCAATTTCACATCCTCTTCTTCCGCGTGTTGTTCACTTTTTACGTTTTTAAATTCTACGTGATTCTACGATTCCAACGGACTATTATATGCTATATAAATTATTTAATTTATATATTTTTAAATTAAATTATGTCGATTTAGTAGGCCTTAGGCGAAGCCCATTGATGTTAGATTTTGGTTGTGCTCTTAACGTAAGGCGTATATATTTACGTTTATAAATCTTTAGTCCAATTTTAAGCACGCAACCCTCGTTCTAAGTCCAAATCGGTGAACGACCACTGTCACCATGTTCAAGGCCTACTAACACATACTAAGTCCATAATACATAGTTCTAGAACTTAATGTGTCTATACACGTCTAATGTACTATTCTCATACCCAGTCAACATTAGCTCAACATTCAAGTCAAAGTCAAAGAGTCAAAGTCTAAAATTCAAAGTCAACAGTCAATGTTTGATTAAGTTTTGATCTTATTTTATTAGATGAAAGCATATACCAATCAAGTGACTAATTGTATAATCCTATGATTTGGTAACTTACATACATGGTTTAAAAACTACAAAATTCACAAAAGTTTACATATATGCACACGTAAATACTTTTGCATGCATGCATGTTCACGTATCATATTCATATACACATGCATGTTCAAGTATATATACAAAATTCTTATAGAGTTACTCAAATGAGATCAGCTTAGCAATCTCTAATAAGATAGATATATATATATATATATATATATATATATATATATATATATATAACTATATGTATGTATATATACATATATGTATATATATGTATATATATTTATATATGTATATATATATGTATATATATACACACATTACCAATTTATAATAATTCTTAAGGTTTTATTTTGCCTAACCTTAGTTTTAGGATTGTCATAAAAACCTCAAATCTAAGAATCTAAGAACATTTGCCTCTCAGCATTAAGTAGGTATAAAATCCAATTAGCTGCTTAAGGTTTTCAACTCATGTGGAGTGCTCTGATCATTTGTTCAATACTATTATGTTGCTTTTCTGATTTGTTTTGGAAGTAAACAAATAGCTCTTGGAGTAATTATACAAACCACTTTGTAGCGGATAATATATGTTGAAATACATAATCTATATTGTACAAACAAATAGTTGTTGCTTAATGCAACTTTAATCTGATCCTTGAAGGTTGTATGTAGAATTATATGGTTAAATAGCAGGAATATGTGAACCTTAAGACTTTACAACCTATGTGATTTATCTTAATATGTACAAGATTAATAATGAATGTAACCTATGTGGAATGGTTACAAAACGTATCTAACTTGTGTGCATGGGCATGGAGAATTTGACTGCCATTGGCTGAGGGAATGACCTGTATTTTCTATAATTTAGCCACTGATATGTGTATATGACTTTACCTATCTTTTTGTATATGTATACGTATAGGTATACGTACGTATAGGTATACGTATACGCGCACGTGTACGTGTACGTATAGGTATACGTATACGTGCACGTGTACGTGTACGTATAGGTATATGTATACGTGCACATACGGGTACGGGCGCGGGTACGGGCGCGGGCACGGGCGCGGGCACGGGCGCGGGCACGGGCGCG
>BJCO01790938.1:0-16791 GCA_018326465.1 Flaveria floridana | reverse complement strand
AACAGAAACTAAGAACCGGCCCGTTTTTAACCCAAAATCTTAACTTTTTACGTCCAAATCCTTGGTTTACCATCCATGAAGACATATCTAACCTTTTTACTCGTTTTCATATGTAAAAATTTGACCTTTATGTGTTTCTTTGAAACTTTTCAAAACCTAAAACCCTAGAATCCGGGTTTGATCAACAGAAGGGTTTAGAGGTTGCTTCTTACCTGGATTTGTTTCTCTTTTCTTAGGGTTTGATGTTCCAACACACAGATCTTCAATCCCTCAACCTTAGAAACTCCAAATCTTGAATTTTCTCCACTTTCTCTCTCTACTTTCTCTCTCTATGAATTTTTGGGGGTAGGGTTGAAATGCTGGAAATGGAGCTGATCATGCATGTTTAAGGGCTGATTAAGGGCCCTTAAACCCATCAAAACCTAGCCCATTAAGGCTAAATTGGTCCATAGCCCACTAATTTACCTTTATTTCTTAAATTAACCCTTAAAAGCCCATTATTATTAAATGTCTTGCTTCGGGAAATTTCGGGGCGTTACATACAACCTAACGGCTCGCGTGAAAAATGTGTGTTTTCTCGCCCAGTTTCCTAACTTTTCCCGTCTAAGGCTGTTCTAACATGCTAAACCTTATAACATCATCATACAAGCATGACAAGCATAAACAAGTGTTTTAGTATGCATAATAGCCCTAAAACGTTAAACGTGCGTAAAAAGGGGACTAGAAACTCACCTCGTGAAGTTTTAGCACAAACACTACCTTCCGGAAGCTCTTACCGAATGAAAACTACATAACCATGCATCATATTCGTCAATAATAGCTTCTTAGCACATGCACGAGTTACTACACGAGTTACATACCTTAAACACTTAGTTTCTTCACTTTCTCTCTCTACACAGTCGGGTTGTCTCTCTAGCAGCAACACTTTTCGCATAAGTGGGTGCCAGGCGTGGGTGCTCGCAGCTATTTATACCCATATATACTATTCGTAGACTTCCCGCACGAGAACTTCTCTTCGCACGAGAACAACCTTTCGCGCGAAAACTGTCTTTTCGCGCGAAAAATTTTCGCTGCCTTCTTTTCTCGAAATTTTCAGCGTTACAAGTCCACCCCCTTATTTAGGTTTCATCCTCAAAACCTGTTCATTATCAAACAGATAAGGGTAATGTTTCCTCATCTCTTCCTCGGTTTCCCAAGTGGACTCTGACCCCTTCTTGTGTTTCCACTGTACTCGTACAAGTGGAACCACTTTATTCCTTAGCCTCTTCTACTTTTTATCAATGATGGCCACAAATTGCTCCATATAATTGAGCCGTTCATTGACCATGATATCCCAAAGTGGTACAATCATATCCTTATTGGCTAAGCACTTCCTGAAATGACATGCATGGAACTTCGGATGAATTCCACTTAACTCATCGGGTAGCTCCAATCGATAGGCTACCTCCCCTACTCAGCAACGATTCGGAAGGGCCAAATATACCTTGGGCTCAACTTCCCTCGCTTCCTGAATCAGATAATCCCTTTCCAAGGTGAGACTTTCAACATAACTCTATCGCCCACCTTGAATGCAATCGGTCTGCGTCTCTTGTTGGCATACAACTTTGTTTATCCTTTGTTGCCTTTATAAAGGCCTTGATATTTTCTAACTTTTCGATTGTAGCCTCGATCATCTCCATACTTCCCAACTCCTTCTGCCCAATATCACTCCAACATACGGGCATCCTAAACTTCCTACAGTATAGCATCTCATAAGGAGGCATACCAATGCTGGCATGATAACTATTGTTATATGAGAATTCGGCTAACGATAGGTGTTTGTTGAAACTTCCACCAAAATCAATAACGCATGCCCGAAGCATTTCTTCCAGTGTCTGAATGGTTCTCTCCGACTGGCCATCTGTCTGAGGATGGTAAGGTGTACTAATATGTAACCTCGTCCCCATCACATCATGGAATCTCTTCCAAAACTTTGATGAAAACCAAGTGTCGCGGTCCGACACGATAGAAATTGGTACAACATGAAGAGTTACAATCTTCTTGATAAACGGATCCGCCAACCTCTCAGATGAATACGTTTCACGGATTGGTAGAAAGTGAGCACTCATCGTCAAACGATCAACTATCACCCATATAGCATCGTAGCCCCTTGCCGTGCATGATAACTTGGTAATGAAGACCATGGTGATGTGCTCCCATTTCCACTTGGATATATCCAAAGGTTGGATTTTCCCGTATGGCTTCTGATGCTCCACCTTCACTTGCAAACAAGTAAGGCACTTGCTCACATACTCGGCTACATCACGCTTCATTCCCGATCACCAATAATCTTTCTTCATGTCCTTATACATCTTCATGGCACCGGGATGAATCGAGTATCGAGTCTTATGAGCCTCATCCATGATCTTCCCTCGTAGATCCCCATAAAGAGGTATCCACATCCATCCATACCGGGTCCTAACATCAAGAGTGTTCTCACCCAACTCTATTACTAAACCCTTCATACGCTCTGAATTAATTCGATCTTTTTTTAGCGCTTCATCCTAAAACTCTTTGACCTCTTTCATCACGTCAGCGGTCATAACCAACTGATAATCCTTCACCCGAATCGGCTCGGGTCTCTCCTTTCGACTAAGGGCATCGGCCATAACGTTGGCCTTGGCCGGATGGTAATGGATCTCGCAATTATAATCCTTCATAAGCTCTAACCATCTCTTCTGCCTCATGTTCAAATCTTTTTGCTCGAAGTACTTCAAGCTCTTGTGGTTGGTGAAGATGGTGCACTTTGTCCCATACAAGTTGTACCTCCAAATCTTCAACGCAAATATCACAACCACTAACTCCAAATCAAGAGTAGGGTAGTTAGCCTCATGGATCTTCAACTTTTGGTACACATAAGCTATAACGTTCCCCCGTTGCATCAACACGAAACCCAATCCCAAATAAGAAGCATCCGAATAGACCACCAAGTCTTCACTTCCTTCAAGTAATGTCAAGACATGAGCTTGGGTCAACCTCGTCTTTAGCTCTTCGAAAGCATTCTCTTACTCTTGACCCCATACAAACTTGACGTCTTTACGGGTCAACTTGGTCAACAGAGAAGCTATCTTGGAGAAATCTTGGATGAATCTCTTGTAATAACTTGCCAAACCCAAGAAACTACGGATGTCGGATGGCGTCTTTGGAGACTTCCATTGCATCACCGCCTCTACTTTCGCCGGATCTACCATAATCCCTTCGAAATTCACTACATGACCCAGAAACTGAAATTCGCGCAACCAGAATGCGCACTTGGAGAACTTGGCATACATCTTCTCCCGTCTAAGTGTTTCTAACACCTCGCGAATATGACCGGCATGTTCCTCCTCGCTCCTCGAATAAATTAGAATATCATCGACGAACACAATCACTGATTTACCCAACATCTGCCGACATATCCGGTTCATCAAATCCATAAAAGCAGCTAGCGTATTGGTTAAACCAAAATACATCACGAGAAATTCGTAGTGTCCATAACGCGTATGAAAAGCTGTCTTAGGAATATCCTGTTCCTTCACATTCAATTGATGATAACCAGATCGAAGATCTATCTTCGAGAACCAACTGGCACCTTGAAGCTGATCAAACAAGTCATCAATCCTCAGTAACGGATACCAATTCCTCACCGTTAAATTGTTCAGCTCACGGTAGTCGATGCACATCCTCATACTATGGTCTTTCTTCTTAACAAACAAAACCAGAGCACCCCATGGAAAGATACTCATCTGAATGAACACCTTGTCTAGAAGCTCTTGTAACTGAGTCATCAGTTCCTTCATCTCAGATGGAGCCAAATGATATGACGCCTTAGCAACAGCTTGGGCACCAGGTATCAGATCGATTTGGAACTCAATGTCACGGTTGGGTGGCACACCTGATAAATCTTCCGGGAACACGTCCGGAAACACACAACCGGTACGTTTGACAGTCGTGGCACTGTCGCATCCACATCCTTCACGTAGGCCAGATAGGCACTACATCCACGCCTCATACACTTCTCTACCACCACCATTGAAATTACTTTCGGGACTGTGCAAACCCTATCGCCATAAATCACCACCAAACTCCCATCGGGTGCAACCAATAGAATCATCTTCCTACGACACATGATACTTGCCTCGTAGGTTGCTAATAAAACCATCCTTAGGACTACATCGAATCCACCTAAGGGCATCACAAACAACCTAGCGAAGAACCTATGGCCTTCCAACTCTATATCACATTCCTCTACCACGTCAGAAATCCTGCTAAACTTACCAGTAGCTGTTTCTACATCGAAGGGCTCATCAATATTTCTACTCCTAGCGGGCAACATATCATAGAAGGCAGCAAAAATGAATCTCCTACTAGCACCAGAATCAAAAGCACAGAGGCACAAGTTTGGTTCACTAGGAATGTACCTGACACTACGTTGGGGTCCACCCTAGCCTCCTCTGTGGTCATAGTAAACGCCCTGGCTTTAGCTCTCTGCCCCTCATTATCCTTTTCAGTCCCTTTCATTTCCCCATAGTTTTCAGCCCTCGGCTTCTTGCAATCCTTGCTCAAGTGGCCCTCTTTACCGTAATTATAACACCTCATGATCCCAAATTCCCTCGCCACATGACTAGGCCTCCCGCACTTGAAGTAGACGTTCGATCCCCACTTACACTCCTTGATGTGACTCTTCCCGCACTTACCATACACCTTCGCCACGACATCGGTCACAACCATCTTACGACTCTCTACCTTTTCCTTCTTGCCTTTGGGGGTGAATCCACCATTGCCAAAGTGTTTCCTGTTCTAGTTCTTGTCACCACCACCCTTCTTACTCACCTCCACCACAGTCACCTCCTCCCTTTCATCGTATAACCTCCTTGCGAGATCGACCACCAACATAAATGTACCCGGTCGGGCGGCGATCAAATGTCTACGAATATCCGCCGGTAGACCCTGGATGTACCTCTTGATCTTTCATGACACGGGCGTCACCTGATCTGGCACCAGCCTTGCCATCTCATTGATCTTCGTCGTGTACTGCTGGTGTGTCATGGTTCCCGCCTCCAACTGCAGGAACTCCCTCTCAACCTTATCCAACTCCCTGTGAGAACAGAACTCGTCAATCACCAACTTCTTCAATTCCGGCCACCTCATCTTGCTAATGGCCCTACTATCCTCGGCCTGGACAATGTTGTCCCACTAGCATAAGGCCGAATCCACAAATGAGTGGGTAGCAAATTTCACCTTCTGATCCTCTCAGCACTCGCTAATATCAAGTACCACCTCTATCTCCCTCACCCATCAGTGAGCAGCAGCAGCACTGCCGTTCCCTTCAAACGTTAGGGGCTTGCATCTTTGAAATGCCCTATAATTACAGCCCTGTGTAGTTTCCTGCACAACTTCCTCCACCCCATCATCACTTGAGACAACCGTCTCAGCCTCCGGCTGCCCCCATTTGTCTCCCTCTTCACCCCTTCTCTCAGCAGTTTCCTTATTTTCCTTCTTCTCCTTCTTCTTGTCCTCTCTCATAGCTCAAATCACTTCGGTCACCATAGACGGCAGAATCGTCTGCATGACCTGATGAATTTCCTCAACTACTGCCCTTTTCACTAAGGCCATCAAATTAGCACTCTCATCACCCCCTTCCTTGTGATGAATCTAGGGCTCTTTAGGTTCCGTTTCGGCAGCTCTAGCCCTGTTCCTCGTGACACGCGGTCCAGCACCACCTCTACCACGTACTCCGCCTCGTGAGGCCTTTGATGATCTACCACTGGCCATCTCTAAATGCTATAAGATTCAAACACCAACACGATCATTCAAGGTAATAGCTCAGATTATGTCAAGTATTGTAAGTCCCTAATTATAGTGGCCAGTTGTGATTAGCCACTTACTTTACTCTTCATTTCCTAAGCGTTTCCTATCCTAACTACATCAGTATTCAAACCTACTAAGAGCACATTATTCACATAACATGCACATATACTTCCTTTCTCATTACTGTACGTAAAATGTTTACATCAAACATTTACCTGTAGGCATGTAGCTACAAGGACTAGCATCCCTTCCCTTTCGTCCCATTCTCAATTTAAGTTTTAGGTTTTGAAATCACTTACTCAATTACCTAAAACTTTAGCTCTGATACCAACTTGTATGGCTCCGTTCCCGGGACGCTTATAGTAGGACATTCATCGCGTAAACCATTTAAAACATAACGTTTGTAGCAGAATTTAAACTTTTCATTCATGTCAAAAATCATGTCAAATCATCATATCTTTATGTTTACATCATAAAATTTGTATTAACAGGATAACATTCTCAAATATCTGGATGCCAGTCTTGAATTCCTTTCCCAGTAGCTTATGCATCCATGCCTGCACCTCCTCAGCATCAAACAATTACCTGCCAACTATTATGCATACAAAAGTTAGTAATGTTGAGAGAGTTCTAGTTTTATAAGTAAAATACTTTACTTTTGTTAAAACATTTCCTTTACTTTCGCACGTTATCATACATCATACATACATCTAGATAATAATTATTATTATCTTTCATCATCGTTCATTTCGTACTTTATCACACATTTCGTACTTTCATTGTTATCTTTCACTTTCATCTTGATCCTGTCTTATGCTATGCCCCATCATTGTGCACGAAGCAACTATTGTCTGGGGTCAAGCGAGAAGGATCCTGTTTTTGCACATTATCGCACATTTTCGCATGTTATGGTCAACCACAAAGGTTGACCCGTGTGCATAATCAAGGGTTAGCTAAACCATACATAGTTGAGCGATCAACTACCTCATTGAGTTGTGAACCTCCATCATTTGCTTGCAAGACTTTCATTCATTCATTACGTTCCACTTTTCTTATTCGTCATCTTTCACTTTCATTACATAATACTTATCGCACATACGCATATCGTACCTCGTAAGGCCATATCATAAAGTATAATGTTTTAAAAACTGTTTAACATGAAAAATAACAAAACACACACAAAAGCAGATCATGCTAGAACATAGTCATACATATCAACATCATCATCTCGAGCGAAAACTTTCATATCATGAGAGAACTTACTATCTTGCGAGAACTTATTGTCGTGCGACAACCTCCTTTCGCTCGAGAACTACCCTTCTCGCGCGAGAACCATCCCTTTCGTGCAAGAACCTTCTGATTCAAATCTCATAAAGTACAACCTAACGGCTCACGCGAAAACTATGTGTTTTCCCGCCCAGTTTCCTAACTTTTCCCGTCTAAGGCTGTTCTAACATGCTAAACCTTATAACATCATCATACAAGCATGAAACAAACATAAACAAGTGTTTTGGTATGCATAATAGCCCCAAAACGTAAAACGTGCATAAAAAGGGGACTAGAAACTCACATTGTGAAGTTTTAGCACAATCACAACCTTCCTTAAGATCTTACCATACGAAAACTACATAACCACGCATCATATTCGTCAATAATAGCTTCCTAGTACATGCACGAGTTACTACACGAGTTATATACCTTAAACACTTTGTTTCTTCACTTTCTCTCTCAACACAGTTGCTTTCTCTCTCTAGCAGCAACACTTTTCGCATAAGTGAGTGCAAGGCATGGGTGTTCGTAGCTATTTATACCCAGATCCACTTTTCGCAGGACTTCTCGCGCAAGGACTTCTTTTCGCACGTGAACAACCTTTCGCGCGAAAACTGTCCTTTCGCACGAAAACTTTCCCCCGCCTTCTTTTCTCAAAATTTTCGGGCGTTAAAAAATCATCTAGAGAATCAAGGATCGGCGGGATTGCCAATATGCTTGTCCATTTTGAACCCATGTCGTATTTCTTTTTCAACAGGGACTTGTAACATAATCTTATCATGTTTTGGGTTCGCTTAAGAACACTCAAGATACGTGGTTCCCATAATAATTCTGCAAAGAACTCATCTCATCATCATGGTTTATTGAGTGTAATCATTGATTCTATTTGAAATTTTATAGGATGGATATAAGACAGATCATTTGACATCTATAGATGTAAATAATGATGCATGAGGGGTGGATAATCAAAGCTCCAGGTCCATACTCACGTATAACAGAGAAGATCATCATTTAAGCGTGTTGATAAGAGCTTTAGGTCTATACTCACGTATAATATAGAAGATCATCACTCAACGTCAATGCTTACGCATAGCAGAGGAGTTGAACATGCAATTTACTCAGACATATGGGTGAGGGCAATTCGGGAAGTGTATGGATCAAGACAGAAATCGGCTACTCTTAACACAATTTTTGACGAGACTCGTAACTTTGCGCAAGTCGAGATGACATGGGAATAAACCTTATCACTGAGGTTGATTCTTAGTTAAGTCACACAATCACTCTTTACTTTGTTTTAGGCTATTGGGCCTACCGACATATCCCAACACAATGCTTCGAACCTCTTTTAGACACTATTCAAGCTTCCTCAATCCTATAACAAAGTTAAGATAAAATTATATACACAAGAACTTAGAAGATCCATTTTAAGTCAAAGTCTATTCTCCCCCCAAATTTCTATTAAAGTGCAACAAAAGAAATTTCCTTTTAAACTGGGATACACTTTGGGGGAAGTGTGGGTTTCGAAGCTCCTTAGCACATGAATTTCAAAATTTTTTATTTTTTAAAATTTTTTTATTGAACTCAAATAAGATATAAAATATGTACAGAACATCGCTAGAGTTTGCTCTTAGAAAGATATTAGGTCCAACATGTTAATTAATTCATAAAACCGAGGTTTATCAAATGTTTTTATGAAAAGATCGCCCTTTTAACTTTTGGTGTCAATGGGAATAATATCTATAAACCCCTTTTCTTGTGCATCTTGGATTGCATGAATTCTTGTTTCAATATGCTTGGTGTGTGTATGATGAATTGGATTTATGGCAATTCCAACAACCGCTTCATTATCACATAACAGTGGCATGTGAAGAAAGTTAATCCCGTAATTCATCATTTGATTTTGATTCAACAACACTTGACAACAACAACTTGAGCAGCAATATACTCAGCCTCGCTTGTGGAAGAGAAACTGTTGTCTGCTTTTTGCTTTGCCATGAAACAAGGCAATCTGCAAGATATTAACATCCGTCAGTAACTGACTTTCTATCAAGCTTACAGTCTCCATGATTGCTATCAGAGTATGCATGAAGATCAAAATTTCCTCTCCTTGGGTACCAAATACTGAAACGAGGAGAGCCCTTCAAGTAGCGGAAGATACGTTTAACAGCTTTCTCATGAGATTCCTTTGGATTGGCTTGATATCGAGCGCAGTAACACACATCAAATGTAATATCTAGACGACTCACGGTGAGATACATTAGGGATCCAATCATAGAACGATAACGGTGAGCATCAACTGGCTTTCTATTGTCATCAGGGGTTAGGCAGGTTTGTGAAGAAAATGGAGTAAGCTCGGGAGAAGCATCATTCATGTTGTACTTCGATAGGACTTCCAGAATTTTTTTCACTTGATGAATGAGAATTCCATTGGCATTTGTTCGACCTGTAATCCTAAGAAGAAGCACATCTCCCCCATCATGCTTATTTCAAAACGTTCTTTCATCACTTCTTCGAACTCTCTACACAACTTCTCATTCGTTGAGCCGAAGATGATGTCGTCGACATATACTTGAACAATGAGCACATCTCTATAAAACTCATTCTTAAACAAAGTCATGTCTATAGTTCCACATATGAAGCCTTTTCTAGAGATACTGTGTTAGGATTTCATACATGATTCTAGGAGCTTAATATAATCTATACAAGGATTTATCCAATTTGTAAACTTTCTCAGGAAAATCTAGATCTTCAAAACCTTGTGGTTGACAAACATAGATCTCTTTTTCAATATCTCCATACGAGAATGCACACTTGACATCAATCTGGAAGACCTTGAAGTTTTTATGAGCAGTAGAGCTAAGAAAATACGTATGGCTTCAATCCGGGCCACAGGGGCAAACACCTCAGTATAGTCAATCGCCTCCTCTTGATCAAATCCTTGAACAACCACCATTCATTTGTTTCTAAACATAACCCTACAATCATCTAGTTTTTTCTTGACTACCCACTTTGTACCAATCGGATAATTATTTGGAGGAAGATCAACTAGTTGCCACACTATCATTTTTCTAAACTGTTGAAGTTCTAATTGCATTGACTCAACCCAACTAGGATCTTGAAGTGCCAAGGCTACATTTTTTGGAACAATCTTAGATAGAAAACAAGTAAAGAGACATTCATTGATTAGCCTAGATTGGCTTCGAGTCCTAACACCGTCTAAAATTGATCCAAATACATAATCATGTGGGTGGTCTTTTAGGGTTTTGAAGTTAGTGTTTAGGGTTGAGGAATTGGATGAAGTGGGTTGTGGGGATGATGGTTGTGAGGTGGATGACGGTAAGGTGGATGGTTGATTGGAAATAGGACTTTATGACATTTGTGATGGTGTTAAAGGGATTTGGTTTTCAGGTTTAGGCTGATGTAGAGGTGGGAGATCTTGTTAAGTTAAGGTTGTAGTTCTGGTTGTGGTTTAGGTTATGGTTGAGGTTGTCCTTCTGTTTGTGGTTGAGGTTGTGTTTAGGCACGAATGAAGGGTTGACCACTTGATGAGGGGACGTCATCGTCAGGGAAGGTTGGTAGATTGAATGAATTAAAACCGATATTTGAATCAAAAAACCAATCTGATCAGAACCAACGTTGGAAACATTGGACTCTTGCTAATCAACATATAAATATTCTTCCACAATTCTTGTTTGTTTGTTGTAAACTCTATAAGCCTTTTGAGTGGAAGAATATCAAACAAAGTAACATTCATCAGACACTGCTCCAAACTTTGAATTTTGCGCTTGAGTATTCAGGCATAAAGTTTACCTTCTCCAAGGTTAAAGAACCATTTGATACCTCACATTGACCTATCATTTTACCTGCCTTTTTACCACCCGCAAAAGCGACATATCCTCCGTTTATTATTCGATAATTAGTTAGAAGGTCCTTCAGTCCGGTCATATGCCTGGAAAATCCACTATCTACATTCCAAGTGTTGTTAATAGTCCTTCTCGAATGTTCCTGGCCAATGAATTAGGGAATATCATTTGGAAACAGGGACCCAAACCTTAACCGGCTTGGTTCTAGGACAAGATGAATTTGTACAAAAGAAACTACCAACAAAGTGTTTTATTCTATTTCCCAAAGAACGGTTATTTACATTCCTTTTAACAGCCTCTAGGCAATGCTTAACAATGTGATCATCTTTACCACAGTTGAAACAATGAGATTTTAAACCTTTTCTTTATCCTTTTGAATTTGAACAATATCCATGATAATCTCTTCCTCACAATCAGACATAAGAGAATCACAATTACTGTAAGTGATGTACACTTCCTGTGATTTGTTTCCAAAGTCAAATGATCTATCATGATTTGTGGATTCTCTTATCTCTAAAATCTTGCTATCATGTGAGGATGTTGTTTCACTTGGAGTTGATATCCTAATAGGAGTGAAAGTGGGAATAGGAAGAGAAATGAATTTTTCAAAATAGTTTGTTTTTGAAGAATTTTTATTGCCTTTATTTAGAACACCAACTTTTTCATTAACACCTGAAACATTAACTTCATTTGATTCAAGCATTTTACAATGAGAACAACTGGAATGTAAACTATCCAAACTACAATCTATGCTACAGGAACTATTGTCTACAAAAGAATTTTTGGAATCACAAGAACTAGAACTACAACTGCCAAGACCTCTACTTCCTCCATAATCATAATCTTCCCGAACCTCTTTATGATTCACCCCTTCTAAACCTGCAAAGAAAATGTTACTATCTTTTTTAATTCAATCATTTGTAGGATAAGGTGTAGGCATTGGAGAATAGCAAAAGGATCTAGGCGGTGGGTAAACATAAGTGGTTTCACCACAACCCAACCCTGTCTTAATTCTAGCTCCCCTTTGTTTGCTATAGAGTTCCTCTAGCTTCATTCCAGAAATTGTCCATTTATCAAGTTTTGTTTTATGTTTAGTGGTCTTGACTTTAGCTAAAGTTACTCTCTCAGTGAAAGTATTAATTTCAACATTTCTCTAAAAGGGGTTCTTTTTAAATGATCATTTTCTTTTAAAGCTTCATTTAATTTTACAAACAATTTTGCTTCATTCTTTGTAAGTTCCTCCTTTACCCTTTTTAGTTTCCCTTCATTTTCTTTTAATATATTGTTCACTTTATAAATCGCAAACAAATGAATTTTGAAAGTAGATGAACACATGTCTTGAATTACTTCATATGGAATCTCCATCACCTTCTTCTCTTAAGCTAGAGTCCATATTTGAGTCCATAAATTATCATCTCATTGACTAGTTGAACGAGTCTGTGAAGCTATTGTGGAATGGATTCTCCTTGAATGTGGTGGAAGGTTTCATATTGGGTCCTCAATTTCTCCTTTTTGATATCCCTAATCTCTTCACTTTCTTCACACATGGTATGAAGTACTTTCCACATTTCATGGGCTGTTTTGAAATTTCCAACTCTTGTTAAAATTTCAAATGGCAAGGTCATTGCCAATATGTTGTATGCTTTATATCTGTTTTGACCCTCTTGAGGTCATCACCAGCTATGATTTTAAAGCTTACTAGCTTTTGTATGTTATAGTCCGGACCAAGAGTCACATGAATGAATGGTCCTTCGGTTATGGATGTCCATAGGTCCGGACGGGTCTTGGAAGATAATCCAATTTCTGAACTTAATCTTCCATTGTTTGAAATCAGCTTTGTTCGTCAGTCCTGGTGGTTTAAGACCACTGATTGATCCTGAAATTTCATCAGACATGTTTGTTAAATGTTAACTTAACGGTTTAAGTCAAATTTGATTGATTATTTAGCTTGGTGCTAAATTTGTTTCTATCCTAAGGTCACTAGGATTTGTTTGATGTTTATGTCACTTTTAATTGTTTACCGTATAAAGGAAATTAATTAATTACTTAATTAATGTCCGATGATATGTCAATGTTAAGTCTTGGTAGAACAAAACTTCAAAAGGAATATTATGTTAAGAATGTCATAATCAATCAAAATAGTCAAAACCCTTTAATGAATCCGGTCAAAAAGTCAAAATCCTATAAACAAATGTTTTGTTTAAAAAAATTAACTTTTATGGATCAAAAAGTGACCTTTTCAGAAAATTCAAAAGAAGAATGTGTTTCTTCTTTGATTTTGAATGTTTAACCAACACAATGACCGGAGATTGTGAAGGTTTTAATAATCAAAAACTAGGATTTATCCTAGGGTTTGGTGGCGGCTGTCACAACTTCAACAAAAACAACTATCGGTTTGTTGTTTGAAGATAATGAATCACCTGATTTTAGTGTAGAACAACTCAAATATGATGTTTAAATACAATGAATGGATTCAAAGTATTCAAATGAGTGTTTGCTTGATGAAATCCTGATAAAACAATACTCATGTACTGTTTTATCAAACACCCCTTAGAAACCGATAAGGTTTAGAGAGTTTTTTGATGTACACGTTCGGAATCATTGTATGAATGATATTTTGAGATTTAAACACACAAAATCTTCTACAAAATGCACAAAAACAAATTAACATTTAAGGATTTGATGAATGTTTAAAGTAGAAGATTGCGTTTGTGATGATTTTCAGCTCGAAATGAATGTTTTGAAGCTAATGAACCACAGATATCATGTTATTGAATGAGTAGATCAAAAATCAATGTATGATTTGAGCCAAAACTCTGATATCACCTGATGAAATCAAAACAAAGAGGCTGATTATGAACTTTAAGAACAAGAACATAAAACAGGTTGATGAAGATGATTCCACCAAGGATCTTTTCTAATCTCTCATTCAACAAACAATAATCATGATGCGGAAACCCATGATTAAAGCTATGATATCAGTGTGTGTTAGTGTGTGTATGAGTGCTAGTGATTGAATACTTGAATGATAATAACTGCTTGTTTGTATTGATTGTTGAAAAGCTTACAAATGATTAGGGTAGTATGCTATTTATATCCTATACAAAAAGCTATTTACAATTACTAAACTACCCTTATGTAAACAAAATTACATAAAATCCCAAGTATATAAGTTGTTCGTTGTGGATGATAGATTGTCCGCTGTGCATGACCAGGCGTCCCCTGTGAATGGCTGATAAGCCGTCCGCTGTGTATTGGATGTTGTCTGCTATGAAAATTTGATGTGTGCTTGACTTGTTAGGTGTCTGCTGTGGAGTGTTCATCAGTTGTGGATGAACATCTGCTGTGGACTAGCCATCTGCTATGTCGGCTTTGGCCATCCACTGTAGACACTTAGAAGATTTTCTTCATCCACTGCAGACTCTTATTCATCCGCTGTGGAAGGTCTTAATCCGCTGCAAACACTTAGCAAAAATTCCTTTTTATCTACAATCCTGAAATAGAGATTTAAGCTACATTAGTGTATGTTATGAATGTTAATGATACTAATGTGTTAGTTAATGATTGTTTGAATGTTAGAACACATTATCTTTTTTATGGCGAGCATTATCTTTGAATGCAATTGTTGAGTCCAACACCAGGTTTAGTGACAATGGGAGATGGAGATTCTCTTTTAAAATGCCTGAGCTGTTTGCAGTTGAAGCACTTGAGATTTGATTTGTCAAATCCAACCTTTGCATTTTGGTTTCTGAAATTCTTCCTTCCTGTTTTCCTGTAGCTATTTACCACTGATAATCAGCTTCCTCCAGATCATCAGGATCCACCTGATACATGTCTTCCGTAGTCATTACTCTTCCTTTCAGTTTACCAGCCACCACAACTTCATAACTATGCACGAAAAGACCAAATAAAGCTCCAATGGAACCTGTGGGAGATTTGGAGATTTTGATGTAGATCCATTTCCTGTAACTTGTTAGAAGTGCCAGTCATACGACTACAAGCTGACACGTGCTTTGATGAATCTGAACTACATGAAATAAGAGCAACATTCTGTGAATAAGCTTAAGATGGAAGCATTGTTTGGTTGCATTCTCTTCATTTCAGATCTAACTCGAAGGACTTCAACTTGCTGATTATGTCCATGAGCTTGTAATCCAGAAATCCCCTTTCTTGCCTCAACATCCTCACCTGCAAACTCCATTATGGTGGTAAAGAATCTAGCAGCTTTGTGACTTATTCATTGTTAGACAGCTTCTCATCATACTTCTTCAGTGTGCTTGTAATAGACAAAAGACGATTGGTGAGATCAGTGAGACTCTAATTCTTGTGTCCAACAAAAGAGTTGAATTCCTTTTCAGCTTCAACGGCCTTATCCTTGACCAATTTCTCATTATCATCATAGAATTCACACAAAGCATCGTACAAATCCTTTGCACTTTTATATTCACCAAATCTTGTAGATCTCTGCTGATAGGCACGAGGTCAGAGCACCGAATGCCTTTTGATCCCGATCAATCAACTTGATGTCTCTCTTAGAATATCATATTGGATATGCCATTTGAATGGTCATATTGTGTTCTATTGAAACAGGTACATGTGGTCCTTTCATAATTGAGTCCCATTGAGTGTGATCGGTGTACAGGAAGAAGGCATTCAAACATTTTTTCCAATCATCAAATTTGACACCATTGATTAGCTTAGGGGGTCTGTTTGGTACCACACTCTCAAGATCAGCAAGGGTAAGACTTGTCGTCATTGAAGTTTGATTAAATCAAAAACCAGCAGTTTCGCACAAGAAATAGTAGTTTCACAGGTGATAGTTTCGCAGACAAAATACAGTTTCGTAGCTAGTTTCTGAAGTAGTTTCGCTCGAAACTATTGAACTTTCATTCAAGGAAAATGGAAGATAGTTTTGCAAGGAAACAGATCAGGCTGAAAAACTTTTGTTCTAGGTTTGCAAAGGGATCAAAACCACCAAAGATTAGTAGTTTCGCAAGATAGTTCCGCATGATGAATAGTAGTTTCACAATATGAATTTAAAAACCCTCTTTTTGTGAAAAAGACCCAAAAATCACAATAACTCACTCAGATCACAAACAATTTAAGATCTGATGATTTAAGAGGTTTCCTAAGTTGACACCATACTTTTCACAATCAATTTCCATGGATAACACACGTAAAACAACTCCAAAATGATTAAGAAGATGAATATGTTAAAACTACTCAAAATCACAAACAATCAAAAGCACAAAGGCTCAAATACCATTTTGTTGTTCCAACTGATCATTTGAACATGCTTTTTATCAAGACTTATTACTGAAATTCACAAGATATCACTAAATCTAATAGCTTGTGGACTAAGTAATGGTGTAATATGAACACAATATAAGACCCATTTGTAAGAGAATTCGTGAAGATCAAGAAGAATAATGCTCTAATGTATGAAATATAAGCTCCTAGCAATACACAAAAAAGAATGAACACAAAAATCTATAATATCAATAAAGTTCATAGAGTTACACAATGAAGAACAAAGAAACATATATATATACATATATATATATATACATACATATATATATACATATATATATATATACATACATATATATATATACATACTATATATATATATATATACATACATACATACATACATACATACATACATACATACATACATACATACATACATACATACATACATATATATACATACATACATACATACATACATACATACATACATACATACATACATACATATATATACATACATACATACATACATACATACATACATACATACATACATACATACATACATACA
>BJCO01790911.1:0-12660 GCA_018326465.1 Flaveria floridana | reverse complement strand
GAAGGGTTTAGAGGTCGATTCTTACCTGGATTTGTTGCTCCTTTCTTATGGTTTGATGCTCCAACACTCATATCTTCAATCTTTTAACCTTTGAAGCTCCAAATCTTGAGTTTTCTACACTTTCTCTCTCTACTTTCTCTCTCTATGAATTTTGGTGGCTAGGGTTCAAGTGTGGAAGATGGTGGCTGATTAGGTGGGTTTGAAGGCTGATTATGGGCCCTAAATCACTTAGGCTCTTGCCCATAAGCCTAATTAGCCCATAACCCATTTCATTCCTTTATTAAATACCCACAAATTAAGCCTGTTATCCTCGATGACTCGTTTTGACTTTTCGGGGTGTTACAGCTCCCAAATCCGATCCTTGAATAATTTCTTCACAATGATTGACTGCTTTAATTCCTCCAGAGGGGAAGTCACACCACCTATGTATTTCTATCCATATTGCTTTTGTAAACGGGCAAGTAATAAGGATATGATCCGATGATTCAGGTACGCCAAAGCAGAAGTTACACTCTATAAAAGGTTGCATGACTCCTCGTTCGGCCAACGCTACTCTTGTTTGAATTCTTCCCATTTTTGCCTTCCACGCAAAACCGTTTACCTTCAGCGGCACCCAAGGAATCCAAGGAATCGGTGACAAATCAGGTATAGAATGATTCGCTTCAATAATCTTCCTCAATGACCTCGAAGAGAACACACCCGATTCATCGCCTAGCCAAGTCCAACTGTCTTCACAATTATGAGCATCGAATGACTGCAGTAATTCCGAGAGGTGCGAGAGCTCCCTCTTCTCTTCTTCCGAAAGATGAACCTTCCTCCACCTTCAATTCCAATGCATTCCGTTTGAGGTTTTGACCATACGGTCTCCCACTACACACAACTTATGCTTTTCTAAATTAAATAACAATGGAAATTTATTCTTGAAACACATATCTCCCCACCATAAATCAAGCCAAAACAAAACTTTATCCCCATTCCCAACATTACCTTTAATAAGGTTTTCCACTAAAATATTTTCCTTAAAAAGGTCCATATCAGACCTCATAATCCGTCTCCAAACACCATGTACCAAAAGCTTCAATGGAATTGATTGATATTTCCTTGGTTGGGAATGAATGGCGGCAATGCACCTCCCCCATAATGCGTGTTTCTCATTTTTGAACCTCCATTTCCATTTATTCAAAAGGGAAAGATTTGCATATCTAGAATTGATGACCCCTAACCCACCTAAATCCTTGGCAACAGAAAGTTTATCCCAAGCCACCCAATTAATTTTAGAATTCCCATTAACTCCATTCCACGGAAACTTTCTTCTTATACTTTTTATAGTTTTTATAATTTTCACAGGGGCTTTAAAAAGCGACAAATAATAAACCGGAATACTTCCTAAAACCGCCTTAACCAACATCATCCTCCCACCAAAGGATAAATGTTGTGTTTTCCACGAAGAGAGTGTTGAAGCGATTTTATCAATTACCGGACGCCAATTTTTTGCCAAACCCATATTGAGACCAATCGGGACACGGAGATGGTAAAAAGGAATTGTTGCCGGTTGACAATACAGCATGCCGGCCATATTCCTTGATTCAAGTTCGCCCACACCAACCCCATACAGCCTACTTTTATGAAAATTTATCTTTAGTCCCGAGACGAGATTAAAGCATCTTAATATTCTAGACAAATTCTTTGCGTTAGCGCAAGACCACTCCCCAAGAATCAACGCATCATCTGCGTATAAAAGATGTGACAAAACTGGCCCAACAGCCGAGAGCCTAATACCATGGAAAACACCAGTATCGACTGCCGAATGCATCATGACATGAAAAGCTTCCATAAAAATTATGAATAGCAATGGAGATAATGGATCTCCTTGTCGTAAAACCCTTGAAATTTGGAATTCCTCCGTGGGGGACCCGTTTACTAACATCGAGGATCTACCCAATTCCAGGGAGGCCGAGACCCACTTTCTCCATAAATCAGGGAAACCCATTTGTTTCATAACCGAATCTAAGAAACCCC
Source organism: Flaveria floridana (assembly GCA_018326465.1). NCBI lineage: Eukaryota > Viridiplantae > Streptophyta > Magnoliopsida > Asterales > Asteraceae > Flaveria > Flaveria floridana. The sequence goes on along the minus strand of BJCO01790911.1, from coordinate 10,641 downwards.
AGTTAACCATGTCATACGCCTTTTCAAAATCGACTTTAAACAGAACCGCCTTACCTTTCTTTTGTTTTAGCCAAGCCAATGTTTCATTAACTAGAAGTGGACCATTTAAAATATTTCTACCTGTCATAAAAGCCGATTGTTCCTCGCTGATAACCAAGTAAGTAACATTTTTTATTCGATTTGCCAACACCTTTGAGAAGATCTTGCAGATACTCCCAATTAAACTAATAGGCCGAAAATCATGTATAGCAAGCGGATCCTGCTTCTTCGGGATTAAGGCAATGAAAGAGGAGTTACATCCGTGTGATATTCTGCCACCCGAAAATAAGTATTCCATAAATTTAACAATATCATCTTCCATAATTGACCAAAAAACTTTGAAGAAGTTAAAATCAAACCCGTCCGGGCCCGGGGCCTTATCCCTGCCACATTCCCAAATGGAACATTTGATTTCTAAGTTAGAGAAAGGCCTAATAATAGACTCTGCCATAGCAGGGGGCAGAGACTTAAACCGATTATTTACAAATGTTGGACGGCTAACACGTTGCTCTGAGAACCTAGCCTTGAAATGCTTATGAACCTCATTTTTTATTTCCCCAGGATCCGTGGACCACCTCCTATTAATATCCAAGCCATTTATCCTAGAAACTTTTATAGCCAAGCCATTACCTTGTGAGTATGAGATGAGCAAGCAATCCAAATTGAGTCCTTCATCTTCAGCGAATGCCGGGGGAGCCTACTGACCCCTTTCGCTTTTGATCCTTTTTTATGTGGCCGATTACTGGAAACATCTTGGTCGGCTACCATATCTTTATTTAGATCGATAGAAATATCAGTCATAACCGTTCTCGTGTTGTCACTATTATCATCAGTCTGCTCCATAATTTTATCCTGAGACTCAATTGAATTCGACCCATTCGTACTCCAATTATCATGTCCAGACCTAATAGGAATATCTATAACAGGCCCAATACCACCCTCCTCTATAATATCATGGCCCTCCTTTAACCCATTAAGAGGCCCATCAAATCCAGGACCAATATGCCTTTCTCTCTCTACCTGACTTTCCAACTGCTCCGCATGCATGGTGTCCCCTCCCATGAAAGTCTGTAGCTCTTCTCCATGCGCTGACATAGTAACACCAGGCATCAAACCATCCCTCCTGCCGGAGAGAGCTCCAGCAGTATCCCTTGGTACGAATTCACCCTCCTCCAAGTCCTCCGATCCATCTTCATCGAGTAATTGCCTCATTTCCTCACTCTCATCATCCTCCATATCGTTTGAATCGGATATGGCTGAGCAAAAATTCAGGCACCATTTGTAACTTTCCTCTTTAACCCGTACACTGAACACCTTTCCTTTCCACTGTATGCACCGGTGTTTGTCTATGACTGATAGGATCAAATGTATAGATTTGTGATGATATTAGTGAACAATTCAATGAAATACAAACGAAGTAATCAAATCAAAGCACAATATCAACAAAATTCATAGAGTTTATTGATAATAGCAAAGACAATTACAAAGTATAAGTAGTAGATTCGTTCATATCTCTAACCTATACAAGTCTAAGATATATATACTATCAATAAACAAAAAGGAACTAACTAATTACAAGACTAGTCCCTATATTATGACAATAACATAAAAAGACACATAAAAACAAAATGTTAATCTTTAAAGAAGTACTAACAATACTTCCCCTAAGATTTACATTTTCTTCTGTCTTCAAAATCTTCAGTCTTGTTGGCTTGTTCTTCTCTTGACTTTATTTTCTTATCTTCACTTGATCTTCAGTCTTCATTCTTTTATCTTTTCCAGTCTTCTCAACTCCATTCTTCTATCTTCTCTCTTCTTGCGCATCCATCTTCAATCTTCAAAGTAGTCTTCTGGTTCTTCTTTAACTTTAAACATAGGCTTCTTCTTGAATAATTCTTGTTCTTTTAAGGCATTAGCTATTGTTGACTTGAACTTACTAGCAAGAATGTCCTGTTCTGGTCTTGAATCATTCATTTTAATCTCCATCTGACTCATCCTTTCCAAAGTATATTTTGATAGTCCAGTAATATCTATATTGGCGTATAACTCGATAGGTTTTGAACTTTCCTTCGAGTATATCTCCAACACACCTTTTCTTGAAATGTGCATGAACTCTATATCTTTTATGTCCTTCTTCACTATGTTTGCATAAGCAAGAGCTTTTCTCAAATAAATTCTTTCCATAGCTGCATTCATCACATTGATGATGGAAAGAAAATATTTCTTGTCTTGCTCAGCAACTTCAAAAGACACTTTCTCAAACTTTTGTACTGAGAGGAATGAAATATAACTCGGATGTAGCAATTTGAGCTCAAATGCACCAAAGCGTGTGATCATGTCCTCATCCTATAGTTCGAGATTACGGACCAACTTAAGCTCAATTGTCTCCGTGTTATAAAACCATCTAAGTATTGGTTTGGACTTTTGGGTACCATCAATCACTTTTAAGCCCGGGGTTGTGACTTTTCCAAAATATTGATCACAAAATTCAACCAAGAAATGTTCTTCCTTAGATTGTAACCCCTTTATCTTTTTATTCTTCTATAACATAGCAAAGTACTCCTTATGTTCTTGATCATATCTTGTTTGAAGGAAGTTACTTGCTCTCGATATACCTCTTCTCAAAAGTTCAACAAACATATCACCTCTTTTGGATCTAGATGGATTAATAAGTGGTAGTTTGTTTAACTCTTTCAGATCTTGCACTGGAAGCTTAATGATGCTAGAGTAAAAATGATAAACATCACATACAATATTTACTCTTTTTATCAAAAATGCATAAAAAACCTCATCATACTTCCATGCGATGATCTTGACTTGGTTAGTAAAATCTGGAGCAATCATTGCATTTAGTAGTTCAGCAACTGATTGTCCTTTTTGCAAAACATTTCTAACCAAATCACCCGTAGATCTAGCACTATCAAATAATTGTTTCTGTTCAGAAGAAGCTTTATAAGCTTGTTTTTCCGAACCAGAGAACATCTTGATCAGCTCTCTTCTACTCTCATGAGCACTCGTCTTTTGTGCCATTTGCTTGATCTCTTGAGGCTTTAGATTTCTTGTTCTTTTTGTAATGTCCAGATATTGAGGATTGTCAGTGTCAAGAATAATCATTTTGTTCGACTACTTTTCAGTTTGTTGAAAGCTTCTGACTAGATTCCTCAATGAGATACATTGAAGTCTTTTTAATCTTTTCCAAGGATAATTTCGTGCCTGCAACCAAGATCTTAAAGCTGGAATACTCATTTCTTCAGGGTCAGGGTGATGCAGCTCAGATCTATGCACTTCCTCAATGTTTATACTCTCCTGTGCTCTATTCACTCACCATGTTCCATAACTATCTCATTTGGATCGATTGGAGCGACTGACTCAGCAGCAATACATTTCTCATATTCATCATTAATTTGAGAAACCGTCAGCCCATCCAAAAATACACGGTTATATTTCATCTGAACAAGATAGTTATATCTATCTTCAAAATCTTGAGGTATTTCACCATGTTCTTGAATTGGCTCAAGTGGAGAGAATGTTGTTTCAAATTGTGCTTCATCAATATCCTCATCATCTAGCACTTCATCATACCAGTCATCACTGTACCCTTCTTTAATATCTTCTAGAGCACCAATTTTCTCTTGAGTAGGTTGCTCTTGTTCTTCATGCACCTCTTCCTCACTAACTTTTTCTTTTCTTTGCATTTTAGTAGAAGATTTAGGTAAAACTAGATCATCTATATCATCTATTTTTCTCTTTCCTTTCTCAATCTCAGAAGTTCTTTCAACATCAATGGGAGTAATCTCAGATACAATCACAATATCCGGAGAGTTAAGCTTTGAGACTCCTTTGACTTGCTCAGCTCATCTTTTAACCTTTTATTCTCTTTAGATAATTTCTTGTATTTCTCTTCAAGAAGATCATAGTCTCTGATCATAACTTCAAAGTTCTTTATGACATCTTCTTTGTCTTTTGCAAACACAACAAGTTTTTCATATTTGCTTTGACTTTCTTCTTTTAGCTTTTCATTCTCTTCTTTTTACTTATTCATTTCAAATTCAAGAGACATGTTTATCTCTTTCAGTTTTTCATTTTCAGCTTTCAATTCATCTATTATTCTTTCTTGAGCAAGATTTTCATCTTTCAATTTTTCCAGCTAATCAACATCTAAAATTTCATCAGTCTGTACAGACATATTTTTTGCTGTAATGACTGGCATATCTTCAGATTCTCCATGAGCTGTGCCTTGAAAAACAGGCTCAGAAAGTATTGCTTCCATAAAATCAAAATCAAATGTTTCATTTTGAGCATCTTCTTCATGCACAGTAGTTTCATCATGCACATTAACATCTTCTTCATCATATTGAGCTTCATTTAGAGTTTCCTTATGAATAATATCACCAGATGTTCCTTCACCAAAATCTTGAGTCTCAGTAGCATGATCAGAAGCAGCCCTTTCACTACTAACTGATTGATGTGCTTTAGTTACACCATCAGCACCATCATCATCATCACTATCATCATCGTCATCTAATAAGCTTTCGGTAGCTTCATCATCATCATTATCTTCATCTTCATCATCCTCATCATCAACCATCTCATCAACAACATATTCAATTAGATCATTTGGATCTATTGACTCATCTTCAGATAAATGGAAGTGTTATTGATTGATATCCACATTATCCATTGCTACATTTCTCATGTAGTCAAAAAGAGGAATGTTTGGAGCATCTGTGATAACTGCAAGTCTTTCATAAATAACTTCAGACATAAGCTCCAACTGCAGTTTATCACCTTCAACTCCATCAACATATAAATCAGGATTATCTTCATTAATAAGCATTTGAAGAAACCTTGGATACATCAAGTATTTGTTTCTTCTTCCTCTTTCTAAATTGAAGATAAATCCATTCATGATCCACTTAGCCATATTGAATCTTCTATTGGTGGCTAAGGCTATAATGGGGGATGCAATGTTCGCTGGGAATGAATCCCAACCAGCACTTCTCTTGGACATGCATTGTTGAAAAATATAGCAGAGTAATTTCCAGTGGTTATACACCCTGGCCCTAAAGAATTGCTTCTTGGGGAAATGGTCAGGGTGACCCATCTGTATAAAAACATCCCTACATTCATTGAATGTATACTCTGATAAATCTTCAGGGTCATTTTCCCCCTAGTCTAAGAGCTATCCTTATTGCTTGCTCAAAGACTTCAAGCATTCTATCATTAGTAATAAATGCTCTCACAACTTTATTTCCAGCCTCATCTCTTTCAACCTCTGCTGTTCTCCAGAATCTTTTGATCAGTCTTGCATGGATTAGAGGCCTTGCACACATTGCATATACATATTTAGTTCTTAGAAAGAATCTAATCATTTCCACATAGCCAGTGGCCTCTCTATTTTCTTCATCTAAGAAAGCAACTACATTATGCTTGGGCTCAAATTTAAGTTCAGCCATCTGCACAAACAAACACACAAATTTAGATATATTGATGAATTTGAAATGATTTGATTGTGTTAAACTTTGAATTAATATTAAGGAATTATTATGTTTTAGACCACTTAGTTTTTATTTAACATCAAGTGTACTTAATCATTTTCTAGAATTAATTAAAATTCTGTTAAAATCATATTAAATACACTTTGTTGTATTATTGTTTTAAAACACATTAATTCACTTATCATTGATCAAAGTTATTTTTCAATTAAGTTCTTATGAATTATTTAATTAATTTTTTATTAAAAAAATATTTTCAAAATTTGAACTATTCATCTTCTTCATTCGAACGAAGATGAACACCATGAACTTGATGTTCATGAAAACAACAGTTTTATATGTCAAAATGTTCGAAATTCAGTGTACATTAGCAATATGTGATCAATTTCAGTTCTTTGATTCATTTTGATTCCTCATTTTCGAAATTTTCTAGTTTTAGGGTTCAAACGTCTAAACAGACTAGAACCATCTGACCTATTTTGAATCTAAAACTTGAAATGAATGATTTATTCAGTGAACTTACATTCGTAAATCACATATATTCACTTTCGAATAAGAATTTTTCAGAAACAAATGACAATTTGAGTGAAATGGGTAAAAAGGAATCGACTGCGTTTAAGTGACTGAGGTTGTGGGTTGTGAATGGGTGAAAAAAATGAGAAGTGTTCTTTATATACTAAGTATAAAATTTTAGACGCATGAGCACTGTTTGGGCGTTTGAGGTTAGAAATATGTCAACTGTTCAGCTGCATGAGAACTGTTCAGACGGTTCTGAACTGTTCAGCCGGTTGAGCACTGTTCCGCCGCATGTATCTATAGAAACGTCCAACACTTGGTCAATTTTACACAAATTGTCTTGGTCCTGTGTAGACGCATGGGAATGATGAACCATCTAACACTTAACCAAATTTATCAAATTTTTCAGATGGTTGACAACTGTTCAGGCGCATGGATTTATGAGAACCGCCTAAACACTTGTAAAAATTCTGAAATCTCATCATACACCTAAATGGACTTATGGTCACTGTTTAGACGCATGAGGTTCAATACACTTGCATTTTTCACATCTTTCATCTGAACACTATTTAGACTTGTTAGCACTGTTCACGTACTAATATTAAACAATTTTCAGTATTTTGAATTTTTCCCACAAAGAATACATTGTTGACCCTTAATTTTCACTTTTGACATTTTAACCCCCTTTTATTTTAATTTAAATTTTCAAAATTAATTTTTCCTTCATTTTAGTCTCAAAATTAATAAATTGTCTTGTTTTCAACATTTGAAAAAAGCTTTTCCACTTGCAAATTTATATAGGTTCATATTATCATTATGAAAATTTTACATTATCAAACACACATATACTTTGAACATATAGCATAATCCTTTCCATTCAACATTTTAATTTTGATTTTTTGAGAAAACTCTTACATTTATTACTCCCCCTAAACTTTAAGTTTTAAAAAACTTAGAAGTTTTCCAATGTAACACAATAAGATCACACATATCATTGTTAAATTGCTTGCACACAGAAAACATGCATAAAAGCAAAATTAAAGCAGAATCAAAATCTAATATTTACAATAGAATCATTGTCGGCAGTGAGATCATATCAGCGAAGATCAGCACATTAAAATAAAATAAAGTGTGAATATTAATAGACAATGAATAAATCCTGATCACGTGTGTTCCAAGTCAGTGATTTCACAGCAAAGGAGACACAAGATCTAAGGACAGAATATGAGTGTTTTTGACAAAAAGATCAGCTCACTTACTTTTTCAATTCTTGGATTGATTAGGGTAGAGTTAGATATGGCATGATGTGACTCATACAAATACTTAGAGAGATCAACTATCATCCAGACATGCAGGTAAGCACACATTCTCAACTTATTACTTGACAAATATGCATAACCAGAGTTCATGTTACTTACTTAACAGAGAATGATCATGGATAACCATTTGATCAACTCTTACCATCCATTTGAATGGGTTGTGCACATTGGAATCTTTTGCATCATAGGAGAATATCCAGGTCTGTAATCACTTACAACAGAGGATATCTCAGCACTTCAGGTCTATGATGACTCATAACAAAGAAGTGAGATGATGCTTGAAACAAATCTCATGATTAGTCACATCACCATCAGGTGTGAGTGTTGTAACTTAACAAGCAATCAATCTGATAAGCTAATACAACTCAAAAGTACTCAGATGAATACACATACAAGCATAGAGATGAAGTTTAATCACAAGAATTTACTTTTTCAGTATACTAGCATGATATTGTCTACACATCATATCTGATCATGTCAGACTTTATTAGCGAGTGAAGTATGGAACTGATCTCATTAATGTACTATTATTTCTCACATGTTGCAAAAATAGATTCATTCCTCAAAATGAAATAACAAATTAAGAAAGAATCTATTTTTGGAGTTTTTGTTTTAAATTTTTATCTTTATTTTTTTTTAATTTTTGAGTTTTCTATATTTGTATTTGGTTTTTCTATAAAAGAAACACACACACACAAAGTACAATCAGGCAAATAACTATGACAGGTTCACTTATGATGACCTTTTGGTTTAGGGAGGGTTCTGATCATAATAAGATTCAAAGAACTAAAATAAGAACTTAGAAACCAGGTTTACACATGGTTAGTAAGACCAATTGACTCCACTAAGCACTCAAACCGTCCTGGTAGGAAGGCTTTAGTAAATAGATCTGTCAATTGTTTTTCAGTTACAATTTGAATCAAAATGATTAAACCTTTTTCAGAGTTATCTCTGAGAAAATGATATTGAATTTTGATATATTTTGTTTTTGAATGTTAAACTGGATTAGCTGTAATGAACATAGCAACAGTGTTATCAATGTAAATGGGTGTTTTAGGAAAATTGAACCCATAATCCAGTAGTTGGTTTTGCAACCAAAGGATTTGAGAACATCTTGCTGATCCAGCTATGTACTCAGCTTCTGCAGTTGAAACAGAGACATTCGTTTGTTTCTTGCATTGCCACGAGACTAATCGGGGACCAAGAAACTGACAACCACCCATTGTAGATTTTCTATCTTGGCATCATCCACCATAATCACTATCTGTATATCCATGTAACTCAAAGTTACCCTCGTAAGGATACCATAGCCCTAAAGCTGGTTTACCTTTGAGATATCTGAATATCCTCTTGACAGCAATTAAGTGGGATTCTTTTGGGTCTGATTGATACCTAGCACATACACAAACAGCATACATTATGTCTGGTCTTGATGCAGTAAGATACATCAAAGAACCAATCATAGATCTGTACAAAGTTTGGTCAACTGATTTTTCTTTGGGATCAGGCTCAATCTTGGTGTTTACGTCAGTTGGAATTCTTATGGACTGACAATCATGCAGTTTGAATTTCTTCAAGAGTTTGTCAACAAACTTCTCTTGATTGATGAATATACCATTTGCAGATTGTTGAACTTGCAGTCCAAGGAAGAAATTGATTTCTCCCATAGAATTCATCTGGAAACGAGACTTCATGATTTCTTCAAATTCATTGCACAGTTTTGGACTAGTAGAACCAAATATGATATCATCAACATACACTTGCACACATAAAAGATCATCATTATCCTTCTTTATGAATAAAGTTAGATCGATTTTCCCTCTTGTGTATCCATGTTAGATCAAGTGTCTTGACAATGTCTCATACCAGATTCTAGGTGCTTGATGAAGTCCATACAAAGCTTTTCTAAGCTTGTACACCCAATGTGGAAATTCTGCATCCTTAAAGCCCAGAGGTTGCTTCACGTACACATCATCAGTGATTGGACCGTACAGGAATGCACTTTTGACATCTATTTGATACACCTTGACTTGCGTAAATGATGCATAATCCAGGAAGACACGAATGGATTCTAGTCTTGCAACTGGAGCAAATACTTCATCATAGTCAATTCCTTCTTCTTGTGTGTATCCTTGTGCAACTAGTCTCAACTTGTTTCTTATAACTATCCCTCGATCATCAGTTTTATTTCTAAACAACCATTTTGTTCCTATTGCATTTTCTCCTTCAGGTAATTCCACCAAATTCCACACTTCTTGTTTGCGGAATTGAAGTAGTTCTTCTTGCTGGCTTCAATCCAACCATTGTCCTTTAACGCTTCAGTAACATTTTTAGGAACATTTTGAGAAAGAAAAAAAAAGTATAAGCATAGGTTTGCTTGTTCTGATTTACTCCTTGTTGTTCTCTCATTCAATGGACCAATAATCTGTGATGTTGGATGGTTCTTGTGAATACAAGATGTTGGAATCTCATCACTTTGAACATTTACATCCAGATTTGTTTGATTCAAGTTGGAGAGCTGATGCAGTAGGTTAGAAGAATGTGGATTGAAGTTTGGAACTTCAGTCGATGAGTTGATAAAGTAATCGAAGTTACCAGTATCAACTACATCACCAGAGATAGATGATGTTCCTGACTCAGGTTGCACAAACTCATTACCATCATTAGGAAATGGTTGTGATCCTTCTTGATCATATGAAGCTGAATGATTTGAAGCTTGATTAGCTTGATTATTATCATTGAATCTAATTATTACGTCCTTGACAAATGAGAAGAATGGGTAATCTGGGCTTGAATCATCTGGGTCGTCAGAATCCGAATCCTCACTGAATGATTCAAGATCTCCTCTAGAGCTCTTCTTACCTGTAGAATCAAGAAAGTTTGGTTGATTAAACAAGTTAGATTGAAGAAAGTTTGACAGTGAATCGTTGAATGTTTCAAGAATTTTCCAAAAATTGAAACGGATGGAAAAGAATTTTCCAGAAATTTAATGTTGAATGTTTCAAGAATTATACTTGTCCTAGAGTTATAAACTCGATAGGCTTTTGAAACAGATGAGTATCCAACGAAAAATCCATTATCAGATTTTGCTTCAAATTTTCCTAACTGATCACTTGAATTAAGAATCATGACCGGACAACCAAATGATTTTAGAAAATTTATATTTGGTTTCCTGCCAAACATTAACTCATAAGGAGTTTTTATTTTATCTTTCACAATTAAAGTTCTATTCTAAACGAAGCACGCAGTTGATATAGCTTCATCCCAGAAAG
>BJCO01790905.1:0-13482 GCA_018326465.1 Flaveria floridana | reverse complement strand
TTATCTTTTCCGTGACTTTACGTCCTATGTTAATGAACGAAATGAAAGTATTAAGAAATGTAAAGTGAAAGATAATGAAAGAGGAACATGATGAATGAATGCATGCACTAATAATAAATGAGTGTAATAAGTCTTGCAAGCAAATGAGTGGAGGCGCTCACCCTATGAAGGTGTTAGCTCAACGGTGCGTGGGTTAGCTACCCTGAAGGATGCACACTGGGGTCCAGTCTTTGTGATTGACCATATGTACGAGATCCTTACCGCTTACCCTAGGTGACTGGATCAACACTCGAGCACAATGTTCATGATTAATTACCACAGGTCGAGCACCAACACTCGTGCACAATGTTCCGGGTATAGCGCATGGCATTGATCCAAAATGAATGAGGAATGATAAGTGGTGCATGTACTTACCCTAGGTGACTGGATCAGCACTCGTGCACAATGTTCGTGATTAATTACCACAGGTCCAGCACCAGCACTAGTGCACAATGTTCGGGGTATTGTACATGTCATCGAATGTAATGAACGTACGAATGAATGTAATGAACATACGAATGAATGTAAAGAACGTACGGATGAATGTAGTGAATGTATGAATGAAAGTAAGAAACGCACAAATGAGAAAAAAGAGTTTATGAAAGAATGCGAACGTTAACGATGAACGGTAAGTGAACGAAAGCTAATGAATGAATGATGAAGATAATAATAATATTATCTATGTGTACGTATGTTGTGTGACTGCATGTATGTAAGAACGGTTTTAACGAAAGAAAAGTATGTTTTATTATAAAAACTAGAACTCACTCAGCAATGCTGACTTTTTATGTGTTTCCAGTTGACAGGTAGTGTTGCTGAGGATAGCACGAGGCGGCTACCCAACTCTTTTCGGATGGCATTTTGTTGTATAATGCTTTTGCGATATAATACAACAATATGTATTTTGTAACTGATTAACGATGAATTAGTTTGCACAGGCCTTTATAATTAAATGAAATGTCATTTTTGAATGTTTCCGCTGCAACATTTGTTTAGGATAAATGAGAATGTATGCTTTAAGTGTGATGATGACCAGCTGTAAGGTGCCCCGGAATGGGGCCTTACACTTTTATTTCATATAGGAAAAAGGTTAGTGCAAGTAAACATTTAATTGTTTTGGTGTCATAGGTAATACTTGAAAACATTTAACTATTTTCTTGTTGTAAGAGATTATTCCAGCTATTTCTATTGTATTTCTAGCTGCTGAGCATAGGTTCTATATAAGACAAATCCATGAGAATATGAAGCTACAATGAAGTGTAAAGGCCTTTAAAGATATAACGCTCGAAAATTTTGAGAAAAAGAGGGAACCCAAAAATATTCGTGCGAAAAGAGGAGTTCTCACGTGAGAAGTCCTTTGAAAAGTGGATCTGGGTATAAATAGCTGCGAACACCCATGCTTGTCACTCACTTATGCAAAAAGTGTTGTTGCTAAATAGAGAAAACAGTTGTTCAGAGAGAGAATGTGAAGAAACAAAGTGTTTAGGGTATGTAGCTCGTGTAGTAACTTATGTGTGTACTAAGGAAAAATTATAGATGTATATAACCTGTTGTTATGTAGTTTTCATTCGATAAAGGGTTTGGGAAGCTCTTCTTTGAGCTAAGACTTCACGAGGTGAGTTTCTAGTCCCCTTTTTACAGCATTTTACATTTTTGGGATATTATGCATACTAAAATTCTCGTGTTATGCTTGTATGATGTTGTTTGTGAGGTTAAGCATGTTAAAATAGATGAAAGGATCTCAGCATCCAGTTTGATCAATTAGATTGTATTTGAAGCGAAATAGTATATGAATTAGACAAATTCAAGCAAGAACACAAAAGGTATTTCAATGAAACAGTACGGTTATAGGGAGAGAAGATATTTCTGCAAAAGGTATATTTTCATTCAACACACGCTTCGGCAAGTTTACAATTAGGTCATCTTTCCTTTTATAGGAAAGAATGATGTTAGCTGATGTCACTTGACAGTGACATCTAACCGTTATTACAAATAACTACTGAAAGAAACTAAACTACTGAAGATGTCTAACATCTGACATCTTCTTACAAAAGAGCTAAGTGTTAACTAACAATATAACTATTGAAAAGAAACTACTGAAGCTACAACGTCTGAAGCACATGCTCTTCAGACGTTTTACATAAAGCAAACAACTGATTGAAAACTACTAAAACAGAAAAGAAAACTACTGAAAGGAAACCATCACAACAACTGAAGAATACTTCTTCAGCTGTTGTGACAACCTCTGAAGTCTTCAGCACTTGGACAACAGCTGATGTGGTCTTCAGCACTTAGACAACAGCTGATGTAGTCTTTAGCACTTGGACAACAGCTGATGTGGTCTTCAGCACTTGGACAACAGCTGATGTAGTCTTCAGTACTTGGACAATAGCTGATGTAGTCTATAGCACTTGGACAATAGCTGATGTCTTTAGCACTTGAACAACAGCTGATGTAGTCTTCAGTACCTGATACTTCAGCTGATGAAGTCTTCAGTTGTTGTTATCAGCTGATGAAGCCTTCAGCAGTTGTTATGATGTCTGTGGGACTTAAAGGTTTTTCTAATCTGGCTCATTGGTTCTTTGGTCCAACAACAGCCTTAGACGTAATAAGTTATGACTGGGCGGGGAAAATACATAGTTTTCAGGCGAGTAGTTTAGACGCAATAAGACGCAATATGATGTCTGTATGTTATGATGTCTGTGAGATGTTAGTTTTCGCGCGACAAGTAGTTCTCGTGCGATAAGTAGTTCTCACGTGATAAGTAGTTTTCGCATGGTTTTAATAGGAAGATAGTTTTCGCATGATTTTTCCAACTATGGGCTTTACCCCTTGGACCCCACTAGGGGATGCTGCCCCTAGAACCCCGTTGTCAGGGGCTACCGCCCCCCGAATCCCTGCTGTCCCGTGAAGGTTCGGATATTGTTTGTTATTTATGGTGATGAGAATGTGAATGTATGCTTCACGATGTTTCTTATGTGTTTTGATATATACTAATTAATAATAAGTATTATGTAATGAAGTGAAAGTTAATGATAATGAAATATGTAACCTAATGAATGAACAAAAGTCTTGCAAGCAAACTGAAAAGGGTTCACAACCGTGGGTTGTTAGCTTAACTGTATGGGGCCTAGCTATGCTATAAATACATGGGTCTAATCCTTGAGATTGACTGAAAGTACGAAACAGGACCCTTGTCGCTTCCCCGGTACTGGAGTCAGCTTTGTGCATGATGTTAGGGGTCTATTTATAGACTTCGGCCTAGTACTGGCTTTGTGGACAATGCTTGGGGTATAGCATATGACATTGGTCTAGATGAAAGTGAAAGATAACGATAAAGTATGAAATGTGCGATAAAGTAAGAAACAAACGATGAAGAAAGATAATAATGACTATTATCTAGTTGTATGTATGATGTATGATCACATACGGAAGTAAAGGAATGTTTTAAACTGACATAAAGTATTTTATTATAAAAGTTGGCAGGTAATAGTTGATGCTGGGGAGATGCGGGCATGAATGCATAAGCTACTGGGAATGATTTCAAGACTGGCATACACATTAGAGGACCGTTTAAGGGATGGTCAATACAATTAGTCTCATAATGAGGAGAGTGTTAGAGCACTTAACAGATCAAATAGGGAACCGAGGTTTAAGAGTAGGATGCAAAGAACATAAGTAAGTGAAGAGACAGAACATAAGAACAATAAATATAAGGTTTTCAAAGATGATGTATATTAATTTCAAGTTCTTTTACAAGAGTCACAAGGAATAAAAGATAAGTTACAAGACACTGAGATACTTTATACTACATCCTACAACCGGCCATGCTTGGAAAGCCAGTTGGAACATTAAAAGAGAATAAAATCAATGTAGAGTTAAAAGGCAGATTGTCTTTTCACTAGTGAGTGTGAAATGACGTATAGCTCACATCCTAATATGATACAAAGAGGATAAAAGTACATAAAGTAGAAAGTTACAAACAATGACCTTATTGTATAGTTACAAAAGCATTGACCTTTACACCAACTTATGCAAGTTGGTGAGTTATCAGAGTTGCAGTGAAAAGATGGTCACCTTTATGTAAAAGTGCATCAGTGAATAGCATGTTCTTCTAAGTCTTCGGAAGAAATCATTCTTCACTTCATTTTGCTTCGGAAGACTTTGTCTTTAAAGCTTCAAAAGACTTCATCTTTGGCTTCAGAAGATTTGGTCTTTGGATTTGGAAGACTTTAAACATAGAATATTTCTTATGCAGAGTATAAAGCTTTCACAGGAACTTTTAGCTTCGAACGGTTTTATACTTAGCATAATTCTCATGCAAAGTATAAAACTTCCATAACAGTTTTACTTGGTACTTGGTGCATGCGTGCAGAAAGCCATTTGATTGCTTAGGTTGCATCGGCCTTTATATAAACCTTACAAACTCCCCTTAGGCTGATGCTACCAAAACAGAGAAGATTGTTCTTTAGTTGATTATCCTCATAAGATCAAGGCCATTCCTTTCATCATCATCTGGTCAGGATCCCTCAGACTTTCATAGTATCTTCTCATGTCATGAAGATCATTCAGAGGTAGATCAAGTATGTCTTGTCAAAAGTAGATATCTTGACCACCTTGATCTCTGATGATATACCCTTTGTCTGGATTAGCAGCAAAAGTCCAAGACATGATGGGTCTTCCAGTTGCAAGAAGTTGTATTATCGTAGGAGTTGGTTGATCAACTTCTTATTGCACCTTCTCAGGATGTTCTGGCTCATCCTGATGTCTGGAAGTAGATCCTTTTTTCTTCTTAGATAATTTCTTTGCGGCCATCCTTTTCTTCCTCTTCGAGCGTTTAATTAAGAGGGCTAGTCTTGAGTACCATGTTGTTCTGTTGTGCTTCTCTTAGTTGGGTCCTCTTCCCTCTTAAGTTTAGAAGGAAAGGGAGTTGAACCTTGCTAAGGATCAGAAGATGAAGTTAGTTGTGCAGTAGTTGAAGGTCCAGGTTGTGTTGTCTGTGGCTCAACCTTAACCTCAACCTCAGGAGGAGCTTGGCTTGGTGGAGAATGCAAGTCCACAAGCTCTCCCTTCTTAATCTTTTGCTTGATCACTTTTTGTGCTCATCCATAGTGGATAGAGACATTGGACCAAGCCTCCTTTCGGAGAGTCCATACAGCTTCAAGAAGCTCATCATCCCTTATCTGTCAACAGACTTCTTTTGGCTTTTTGGATGATGGCCCTTGACTCTGCAACTTCTTCCCTCATCTTTCTCTTAGCAGCTTTTTTTTTCATTTATGAACTGTAGTTCAAGCTGCTTAAGGTACTCAAATTCAATGTATTCATAAGAGAATGGAAGAGGTGCAGATGACTGCTAGATACCTGTGGCACTCAGGTAGTTGATCATGTTTTATCTATCACCTTCTTTGTCTACCTGAGGTTGTTCAACTGCCGTAATCTCTCTTTCAGGGCTTTCATGAATAGGGGAGAGAGGAGGAGCATTCTTGTATATTCAGGAGTACACAGGAGTACTCATTTCTATTTGAGTAGGGAAGGAGAAGAGAGACTCATGGTATTCACAGAATGCTATATCTTTATCATCATAGAATTCTAGGTTGGGCGTGGGTTGATTTAAGTCTAAAGGCTGGGGATGGTAACTTTCTCCTGAGATTGTTCTACTAGAGTGTTGAGTCTCTGAGTGAAGGCTTAATGCTTGTTGGGTCATGAGCTTATCAGCCTGAGCATGACGAACCTCATTGATGATTCTTGGTGAGATGGGAGTTGTTTGCTCCTCAGAGAAGTGGGAGCTCCAGTGTCCACTTCTTCATGTATGGGTGTTGATATAGGGGCCTGCACAGGTTGAATAACCTGAGCAGGGGTCTGATTGGATCTTCATTGGTAGGTGAGGAATGTTTATGGCTGTCTTGGTGGTGTTGAAGTGGAAGGTGTTGGTCCAACACTAGCTAGTGCTGCTAGGTTGTCACCTTGAGCAACGAGCTCTAACATTTTTTGGACCAGGGCCGTTTCTACCCCTGAGAAGCCCACAGTATGCTTTCTCATTATTTTGAAGATGTCAGGATTCATCTGTCCCAATTTAAGAATATTACCTGTTCCCCTCAATTGTGAGCCTAGTTCATAGTTGTGAATGTGCCGGACTTATCTAAGAAACATGTAATACTCTAAGGAGTTCAAGTTTGCAAGCAAATTAGTATATACAAATGGAAAATACCTGAACTTAACCCCATGAACCCTTCCATGAACTAGATGGAGAATTCCTCGGGAATTTGGTCCCATCCTCAATGTTTATTAGACAAACTGTGAATAATAACACATAGGAGGTACTTCCATTAAGAGGAAACCTTTCATTTCTTGAAGGTTCTAACTAAGAAATCCCCTTCATAGCCCTATACGCTCAAAAGAATGATTTACAACAGATTTTGGAAAGGACACTTCACCTTCTTCATCATCCATCTATAAATGTAAGTTAATGGTGGCTGGAGTGATGAACAGTGTCCTCCCCTGCACTATGGCAGACAATGCCTTCTCCCTATCCATGGTGACCTCTTGGGAGGTCCTCCGAAAATCCAAAAGATGATCCTTATAAAGTAAAGGATCAATGGTATAGAAGGTGAAGTATTTTGAGAGATAAAAAAGCGACAAACCTCTGAGAAAGTTGGATCTTTCTTAGAGTTTAACAAAGCAACCTGATTGTGTTGCTTGTGATGCTGCATGGAGAAATCTGGTTCGATTCTACAGTTGAGGTTGGCCATTTGTGGTAGCTTTGAAGTGAAGAAAGATATGAAGAAAGGCGGTCAGTGGGATTTTAGGTTTAGAAAGATTGCAAATGAAGAAGAAAGTGAAAGAGTGGGGAATCGTTGGGAATATTTATATGAAATGGACATGAGACAGAGTTAATGCTAAAGGATAAACTTTGAAGTCCGAATGTCGGTCCCACCTCTGATAAAGTGCCCAAAAAGGTAGTTTTCTTGGAAGTTTAAATTCATCCGAAGGTAATTTGTCTTCAAACGATCTGTGAAAATATTCTGAAGCGAATTTTGACCTCGGAAGATATTTCTAAGCTTAGTGAAATGGCTTCGTAAGAAAATTTACTTAAGAAAATTCTCTTCCTAAGAGTATTTGGTTTCGGAAGAAATTGCTTTCTGAAAAAATTTGTTCTTGAAATACACATAAGTACTTAGAAGCATATTTTGGCTTTCGAAGAAATATGAAATTTCTACCGAAGGTAAATCTCCTTTAAGCAGTTATGTGTTTTGAAGACTTAAAATTCTTCCGAATGCAATGTTAACAACTTCCGAAAGAAAATACACTTGATGATTTCTCAAAATGCTAAGGAATATCATTTTGGAAAAGATTTCGTCCAGGGTAAACTGGGCTTATTTTTAGGTGATAAGTTAGACAACTTAGGACACACACTTTCGTTTAGAAATAATAAAGATCAAGATTTAAGAAAACCTATTCAAGGTTAATCATCCCAATAGCTGATATAAGATATTTAAATGTCTGTTCATCAAAAGCTTATATGAAAGATTATCATATTGATCATTTGTGTCAACCTTGATTAGTTTTATCAGTCCCTTTTCATGCGTATCTCTAATTAGATGATACCTAATGTTGATGTGCTTTGTCCTTGAGTGCTGCACAGGATTCTCTGTGATAGAGATAGCACTTTTCATGTCTATATGGATTGGAGTCTTTTTGAAGTTGTATCCATAGTCCAGCATCTGATTTTGAATCCAAAGTACTTGGGCACATCAGCTTGCAGCAGCAATGTATTCAGCTTTATCAGTTGATGCAGATACACAAGATTATTTCTTGCATTTCCATGAGACTATCCTTCCACCAAGGAATTGACATCCCCCAGATGGACTTTGTAGTCGTGTTGTAGCCACCATAGTCACTATTTGTATAAGCATACAGATTGAATTCAGAATTCTTTGGATACTAAAGGCCTAGCTTAGGAGCACCTTTGAGATATTTGAGAATTCTTTTTACAACATCCAGGTGTGACATCTTGGGGTTGGATTGATATCTTACACATACACATGTAGCAAACATAATATCAGGCTTGCTGGCAATAAGATACATAAGTGTTGGAGTATTGTTGGACTATTTGAAAATGATACTTTCCAAAACCTAAGTGTCAGATCTCATGATGATTACCAAAACCGACACGGTGAAGCTATGCTAAAGATATGATCAAAAAGAAGAAAATTGACCAAAGTCAGACTTGCTCAAACTTGATCAACTGTGGTCAAACTCAACAGTCAACATCAGCGGTCGTCCCAAATGACGTCATCTCCCGACAGTCACACATCAGCAATGGAGAATTTATCAGGCTTAGAACAATATTTTGTGTGTTCAATTTGTTCGTAAATGTAATTTTTCTTGTCATTATAAAAGGTATAAATGACTAAGTCTAGTCATTTATACTCAATAAGTTTTAGAACACTAACACACATAAAAGGTGAAAAAAACCTTCATTCATATGATGTTATCAAGAGAATTTGAAGGGAGTTTGTAAGAAAAACACTTTTTCTCACACACACTCAACCTTGATTTCTCTTAATTGCTAGTGATTGTTAGTTTTTCATGTTTTGTGTGTGTTAGTGTTCTAAATCTTATTGAGTATAAATGATTACACTTAGTCATTTATACCCTTTACAAAATTAAGAATAATTACATTTAAGAACAAAATGATTACACAAATATTGTTCTAAGACTAATAAATTCTCTATTGCTGATGCGTGACTGCCGGGTGCTGATGTCATTTAGGACGACCTCTAATGTTGACGATTGACTTTGACCACGGTTGACCAATTTTGACCAAGTTTGACTTTGGTCAATTTTCCTCGTTTTGATCATATCTTTAGCAAATCTTCATCGTCTCGGTTTTGGTAATCTTCATGAGATTTGGCACTTAGGATTTAGTATGTATCATCCTCAAATAGCATAACAATACTCCAACACTTATGTATATTACAGCCAACAGGACTGATATTATGTTTGCTACATGTATATGCGCAAGATATTAAGTGTAAGGCCCCGTTCCCGAGCACCTCACAGTTGGTCATTCATCGAATATAAAACATACATTTATTTGAAAAATTGCAGCGAAAATTAAAATTTAAAAGCATTTCATATATATTAATGACAACTTTTCAAAGTAATACAATACGGTTAACAGTTACAAAATATTATAATTGCATTACATCACAAAAATGTCATTGTTATACTAATGGATGCCATCCCAAAAATGCCAAGTAGCTGCCCCGTGCCATCCTCAACAACTTTTACTTGCCAACTGGAAAATACATAAAAGTCAGCATTGCTGAGTGAGTTTTAGTTTTATAAATAAAATATTTTACTTTTGATATAAACTTTCTTTACTTTCATACCCGGTCATGCATCATACGTACAGATAAGGAATATTACTTTTAACTTTCATTATCATTCATTTTTCACCATCATAGTCATGGCATGCTTTCGTTTCATGCTTTTCGTTAAAATTCTCTTACTTTCGTTCTCATTCTTTAGTAATGTACTTATCATCATTCTTTTATTTTCATACTACTTTGCTTGCTTTCTTTCTTTCGTACGTTACGTCATTCTTTTACGTTCATTGTGCACGAAGCTGATGCTGGACCTGTGGTAATTAAACCACGAACATTGTGTCTGAAGCTGATCCAGTCACCTAGGGCAAGTCATCTCTCCCATTCATTCAAACCAATTGGTAATACCCAAAACATTATGCATGAAGCTGATGCTGGACCTGTGGTAATTTAACCATGAACATTATGCCCGAAGCTGATCCAGTCACCTAGGGCATACCAAAGGGCATTGGCAATCTCAATGATTGACCCCGTGTGCATCCTTTATGGTAGCTAACCCGCATCAATGTTGAGCTAATGACAACATCGTAGTGCACCTCCTTTAATTTGCTTGCAAGCTATTCTTTCGTTCATTACGTTTTACTTTTCTTCGTTGTTATCTTTCATTTCGTTATGTTATTCTTCACGTTCTTTCGTTCATTTGTCAAACTATGTGAAGTAATAACATTATATTTAACGTATTTTATAACATAAAATAAATACGTATAAATACCGTTAAAAGATAACACATTATACAAACCATGCATCATTCATATATTTCATAACCTTAAATCATCCCATAATCATGCTTACAATGGGTAATCATTGCCCATAAGTCAAATCAGCTCAAACCCTAGACTTTCTGTTTTTCTGAAATTTTGGAAAATATTCTTATTGTCTAGGCGCATGGGCACTATTTGGGCGTTTCTGCACTGTTCAGGCGTTTTGCCACTATGCAGGCGTCTAGACTTACACTTGGTCATTTTCACTTAGACACATGGGCCTATTTAGGCGCATGGACACTATTTAGGCATTTGTCCTAACACTTAGTCATTCTGGGCAATATTCCAGCCGTTTGGGTACTATTCAGGCGCATGGGCCTGACTTAGGCTCATGGGCATCTAGTCGGTTGGGTACTGTTTAGGAGGTTGGACTTCTGGGCGGTTGGGAATACTTAGAAAATTAAACCGTTGGACGTATGGGCCACTGTTTAGGTGTTTGGGCAACTAACTTTCACTTAAACAACATAAATCAGTCCCAATTCGTCTTAAATCATGATTTAAGCTTAGTATCAACATTATAAGCATCATAACAAGTACATACACATATATATATCCCAAATTTACACCCACCCACATACACATTCACACACACACATACGGGTGAAAACCCATTTTCATAAAAACATTCACACATGTATTTCCAGCCCTAAAATTTGTAAAAACATGTTAAAAAGGGGGTTCTAGAACTCACCTTAGCTGCCTTCGTGTATGACTTCCCCAAACAAAAATGTAATGAGTTCAAACACACACACAAACGTACATAACACATATATGCATATAACCGAGGCATAGGCCGACCAAGAACAACTCAAAACAAATAATTCTTACCTTATATTCGAATTCTTCTTGGTCTTCCTTCAGAATCCGAGCTTTGCCCTTTCTCTCTCTCTTGGACCCTGAAAGGATCATACATGCCAATTCAAGAGGTGGATGGTTGTTCTGCTGGAAATCTCCCTAAGTCCAAGAAGAAATGCGGATAAAGAAGTGTCTGCATAAGAAGAAAAAGTACAAGTGTTGCTATCCGCATTTGTCAATGCGGATGACCAAGAACAAATGCTGACAAGTATTTGTTCATCCGCATTAACTAATGCGGACAGCCATGAAATGCGGACAAGGCATTTATTCATCCGCATTAACTAATGCGGATGACCAGCAACAAATGCGCCAAGTGTTTGCTCATCCGCATTGACTAATGCTGATGACCAAACACCAATGCGGATGATAGAAGATCAATGCTGATGAAGATTTACTCATCCGCATTAGTCAATGCGGATGACAAAAGACAAATGCGGATGAAGACTTCGGACTATTCTGTAATATTGTAAGGGTAGTTTAGTATTTTTGTACAAGCTATAAGTCAGCCTATAAATAGAATAAAAACCTCGTATGTATGAACATAGAGAGAGGCTTTTGCTTTTACTAGAATAGACAATCAAAATATACTTTGTTCTCTCCCATGTTAGCTGTCTTGTTACTGTAGCTTGCTAAATCCAAGCATTTACTTTGTAACAGTTCATCTAATCAATACAAGAGTGCATTTATGAGTATATGAAGTATTCTATGTTCACTGATTGCTTGATTCTGCCTTTCAATCATTGACTCAATCTTCATATTTGATCCTTGTTGATTCATATCAACAGAGAATATCATTCTCAAACCCAGTCAATTGTTATCAGAGCCTTGGCTCTCGGTTATTACTCAGATCTGCTCAGATCTAGGTTTAACCCGATTGATCTGTTGATTGAGTTGCTGTTTAGAGGTTTCGAACATCTCCTCTCAGTATTCCAATTGAATACTCGCTGATATACTCTACTTCTACTGTTCACCCACTGGTCTCCTCTTCGAACAAACAGTTCAGGTTGCATGGTCATAAAAAATAGAAAATCAAAAGTCAAATATTCAGAATATTCTTGCTGAAATTTACATATTCTCAGCAGATCCATTGTTACAGGACTATGTTCGGACTTGTTGGACTATTTGGACTAATTAACCATAAAAATCACCTAAATCCAAACCTAACAAGTTAAAACTAACAGTTAACTATGGATTCACATAATTATTCTCAACTTGGGCATGCCCCAAAACCACCCCTGCTCAAACATAAATCTGAATTTAAATAATGGAAAATCAGATTCATGAACTATATTATAGGTGTTGATCCTGATTATTGGATCTCAATATGCAAAGGCCCACACATTCCAGTTATATTATCTGCAGATAAAGCTGCACTGTACAAGACTTCAAGAATTCCTATTGAAGATCTTACTCTTGATGATGATGATTACAAGAAGATTAAGATTGACCTCAAAGCTTACTCCATACTCAGTCAAGCACTTAAAATGGATGTGCTTAAAAGATTAGAAAAGTATGGCACTACAAAAGCTGTATGGGTTGCACTACAAATCATGTGTGAAAGAAGCAGTGAAGTGGCTGAAATTAACAAAGACAAGCTTGTGAATCAGTATGAGACATTTCATCACTCCAAAGGGGAGTCCATCTCTAAACAGTTGCATAGATTTGTGCAATTGGTGAATGATTTAGAGATCATGGGTGTTACTTACAAGTCAAATGAGTTAAACAAGAAGATGTTACATAGTCCTTGCTAAAAATTGGAAACAAAATGTAACTATGATGAAGAATACTCTTGATTAGGAGAGCATCACCCTGGACATCATGATAGCAAAGATAGAAGATTTGGAACTGGATGAAAGAAACAGAAATCTGGGAGGACCCAGAGTAATTGAAGCATACAAGTTTCCCACAGATACCCACTCTGTGGAAAATGCCTTCATTACTAAGGAGGATGATTTCACCTCCTCAAGGGATCAAGCTAAATCAACTGGATTCACTACATGTTGTTCCCAAGTTCTCTGGACTCAAAACCAGATGCTTGATTATGGTTTTAACTTTCAGCACACTCCAATTTACATTGACAACACAGCAACTATGTTCATAACAAATAATCCAGTTTAACACTCAAAAACAAAACATATTGAAATTAGATATAACTTTTTGAGAGATTGTGCTGAAAAAGGATTAATCAAATTGATGCAAGTTCACACTGATAATCGATTAGCTGATTTATTCACTAAGGCATTTGATCCAACCAGATTTGAATTCATAGTTAAATCAATTGGCATGATTAATATTGATTAGAAATCAACAAAAACATTCAAATAGTTCAAAAATTATCAAAAAGAAGTCAAAAGAAGAAGTATACAGTTTATCCTAGGGAAATGATATAATTACAGTCATTATATCATTCACTGTGCTTATTTATAAAATTCAAATGA
>BJCO01790872.1:0-11102 GCA_018326465.1 Flaveria floridana | reverse complement strand
CGCATCACAGTTGAGCTAACGACAACACGGTCGTGCACCTCCTATAAGCTTGCAAGACTTGTTAACTCTTTAATTAAGTTCCACTTCTCTTTGTTATTTCTCTTTCACTTTGTTAAAGATAATACTTGCATTTATGATCATATGCACACCATATAGGTCACACAATAATAATCATTATGATCATAGGAACAACTTATAATAATACAAATATAATAATGATTAAAAACCCTAAGTCAGACTTGGGTCAAACTCTAATGATTCTGTTCTGCTCAAAATTTCAGAAAATACTCTAAGTGTTGAAGATGCATGGACACTGTTTGGGCGCTTATGCCCTGTTCAGGCGTTTTGCCACTATGAAGACGTCTGGACTTAACTTGGTCTCTTTTTCACTTAGACGCATGGGCCTGTTTAGGTGCATGGGCCCTATTCAGACGGTTCAACACTTAGACGTGTTGGGAATCCCAGACGCATGGGCAATATTTAGACGTTTGTCCTTCACTTAGGCGTCTAGGTCAAATTCCTAGACGCATGGGCTACTGTTCAGACACATAGGCTTACACTTGAAATTATCTAAGGCATTTCTTGACGGTTGGGAAACTTTTTAGGCGGTTGGAACCTGTTTAGACGTTTTGGCCTACTTAAACTTTCTAAGGCAAATCCTAGGCGGTTGGGGTACTGTTTAGACGCATGGGCAACTTGTTTAGCATATTTTTATCATATTATCAATCCTAATCACTTTTCTTACTTGTTTTAGGCTTAATAACACTACTCTAAGTAAAACTAACACATAACAACCATAAGAACATCATCATGCATACATGGACACATACGGGTATTCAAACAATTTTTGTAAAACGGTTTTACATACATTTTCAGCCCCAAAAGTAGTTAAAACATGTAAAACAACGGGGTCTAGAACTCATCTTAGTTGTTTTCGGGTTTGAACCCTTCTCTTGAGCTTTCTCACATGTTTCTAGCACCTAAAAACACACTAAACACACATTCGAACACATATAACACATGTAAGCACATAACTGAGGCTAATTCTAGCCAAGAACAACTTAAAAACACTAGATCTTACCTTAACTCCGACTTCTTCTTCTTGTTCTTCAAATATCCAAGAGCTTCTGCTCTTTCTCTCTCTAAAAACCGGTTACAGAAAGGTGATGTGAAGTTGTGTATGGACGGCCATACTCTTTTGTACAAAATATAACATATTACTTTGTACTTTGACACCTTCAACCCCTCCACTTGGGTTAATTTGCATTTCCTTCTCTTTTTATTCTCCTTTTGCAATCTATTTAAAATTTCCGGGTGTTACACATACCGATCCCAGATATCCCTTGTGAAAGCAATAAAAGCGGCAGCATGGTAACATGGAAGACCTTTAACTTGCCAAACCCGAAAAGTGCATTGTTGTTCATCAAGCAATACCTCCCAACGTCTTCCCTTGTATTTCACTTCAGCTTGATATTCTCCACTTCTTGAAATCTCATATTCACCCAATTTCTACACATAACATGGCACCTGATGAAAGATTATCTTTAACAAAATGATAAGCATACATGTATTAAACTATAAAGAATAAACATTTACCTTAGAGATTTTATTAAGATAACACTTGGTATTAGGTACTATTGTTCCCTTCCATGTTTTCAGAATCATTCGTTTTTTATCAAACCGTGCCATTATCTTTTATCTAATGGAATCAAGAAGATCAAGTACATGTTGGTAACATAATTAACCTATCCACGAGTTAGATGCTTATGAGATATTGGTAGTAATGTAATCATATTTGGATGTTGTTCCAAACCTGCTACGACTCCATATCTTTGTATGATTTTCATTAATATACGTCAATGCATTTTCACGTACAATAGCAATATAATCCAATAATCTCTCATACGTAGTTACACGGTAGGCTCTAGCAGCTTGCCATAAATTATCACCAAAGAACACTCCATGGAAATGTTTCTTGAAGTTACTGTATAAATGTCGTACACATTCTTTATGTTCAACATCAGGATAAACCTGTGATATTGCCACTTCTAGACCTTTTTGCATGTCTGAAGATATTACAAGTCCATTAGGCGTACCTATTGCTTTTTTTAAGCAATTCAAGAAACCATGACCATGAATTTTTGTTCTCAGATTCAAGTACACCGTAAGCTACCAGAAAATGGAATTATTTCTGTCAACACCGGTTGCTGCAACGAGAACCCCATGGAACTTCCCTTTCAGATGACATCCATCTAGAGCAATGTAAGGACGACATCGATTAAGAAACCCTCTCGAGCAAGCTGCTAATGAGATAAAAAAACATAAAAAATGTTTCTTTTTGTTCTTTACCTCAAAGTCAATGTCAACAACACTTCCCGGGTTTCTATTAAGTAATTCCTCCTTAAAATCATTCATCTTCATGAATGAGTCTTCCTATTTTCCATAGATTTAATTGTATGCTTGCTCTTTACCTCTAAACACCCGAAGATATGGAACATCCACATTGTAGGTTTTCATAATGCACTTCTTGAGAACAGAAACAGATACATCTCCATCAGATTTTAGCCTATCGGGTACCACACTAGCAACCCACCCTTGACTTGCAAGCCTATTACCACCCTTATTACTCCGTGTGCAAGAATGAGTATCTACGAATGCCTTAACCGGAACAATTTTATATAATAGTACACTTAATTAGTTAACAATTAGAAAGTAGCAAACTGATTTGGAATGTAACCGAATCTTACTTGTAATGTAACCGAATCTTGCATTAAGGAAGCATGAATTCTCCATTTGCACTCCTTGCTTGTACATTTGTTGTGAATCTTGTTGGGTCACTTTTCTATATAAAGCACTCAAATTCATTTACAAATGCATAATGACTCAAGGCTCTTCTAAACTCGACCACATTTGGAAATATTGAATTTTTATTCATACTTGAGTTTTCTTAGTTTGTGAATGAGTTTCCCCTTCAAGAAAATTTACATAACTTATATATTCAAATTCATCATTGGTACTGAACTTGCTATGATAACTTTCATCACTTAGACAATACTCCGAATCTTCATCCTCATTGGGTTCGTGAACAGGTTCGTGAACAGATTCATGCACAACTTCATCAACCACTTCAAAATGATAGCTGTATGAGACAAACTAATGACATGAACTTAGGTATAAGAAAGAAATATTTTGTAAAAAAAACTTTAAATTTTTACCTTTGTACTATCGAGTTGGTGTCATTATCATCAAGCCTCGTCACGTAAATAGTCACATCTTTCTCTAGCTTGTACATAATAAGCATCGACTTAAAATCATCCATAGTTACAATCTGAATGAAAGGGCGTTCTAAGACACTCTTGTCAACAAACCACATTGAGAAAACTAAACCCATATTTTACGGATAACAATTCTTAACCTCTTCAGTTAAATCTTCAATCATGTATGTGGACGTGTCGATGTAAACACATTTTTGATATCCAAAACAGCAGTGTTTTCTAGATGAGTTCTTAACTTTCCTAAAGTAACCTCCATATTTTAGTTTTAACTTATACTTAGATGATGCACTTTCTACAATATCCATATTGTATAATCTGCAATTAGTCAATTAGCAGGCAAATAATTCTCAAGAAGTGCATATAAACAACAATTTAGTAGGCAAATAGTTCTAAAAAAAGTGCATATAAACAATAATATACACAGTGAATTTACAACACCAAGAAAGTGCATCAACCATTACAAGAAAGCTTCAACATCTTTACAAAAAAAAATACAATTACAACTACAACAATGTTTTAACAAAAAAAGATACTTTGAGTTTCAGAAAATTACAATGACATGGAATTTAGAATCAAATATGCCCATACTAACAACTCTTAGGAGTGAGCTTTAGTGCTTAGAAATAGAATTTCTTACTCACTATAAGTGTTTCTAGGAATGGTGCTAGTTTGTGCATCTTTTAAGTTTTTCAAAAATTGTTGTTCCCTAACAAGCATAAAATTATTAATCAAACCTACAAACTAAAGTATGTGCTAGAAGGCAAAATAAGATAAAAACCCTGTTCTCTGCATCCTGCCATAAACTTCAAAACAAGACAAAAACAAAAAAACTTAATACAATAATACACGAAACGATTTGACAAAACAAGTATGAACAGTCCATGACAAGCAACAAACGATTTAACAAAGAATCACACAGTGATCGATCATATCATCAAACTGATCTATCATATCATCTTACGACGGTGTTGGAGAAGAAGTCGACAGCAAGGGTTGGAGAAGAAGTTGATGGCAAGGGTTGGAGAAGAAGTCGACAGCAAGGGTTGGAGAAGAAGACGACGGCAAGGGTTAGAGAATAAGTCAACAGTAATTGTGAAGTCGAATGTTTGAAGAAAACCTTTGAGTTTCACTATATTTTACAAGGGTAGTATGGTAATTTTGTTATCATTGGGTATATATGATATTTGAAATTTTTTTTGAGTATATATGATATAATTAAACTTTGTAAGGGTAAATATGAAATAAAACCTAAATTATATTCAAAAACGTACTGAGTCAAAATAAAACATTTTCGCACTTATTGTTAAGTATGTTTTAAGTTGGTTTATGTCTCAACATAAAATTTGTTTGGAAACAAGTCGAGCAACGATATAATTTCGAGTTATTACACGTTTCGACATAATGATTGTAGTCTGTAGTTTATCACGCCACATACGGCGATGCCGCACTTTTTAGTTGGTCTACGTTTCGATGTAGATTTTGTTTGTAGTTTCATCAAATATAATACGTTTTCATTTTAAATTATAAATCCAAATTACTCTACGTTTTGACTTAAATTTAATTAGAAAACGAGTCTAGTAGATTGTAATCTATATTTTATCACGACGTGTGGCGGGTAAAAACTAGTTATATTGAATCATAAACATTAAATTTATGAAATAATAACTAAACCAAATAATATAATACATACTAGTATACATATAGTTTGTGTTTTCCTCTTTACTTTTTTTGTGATAGAGTTTGATGTCATCTAGATTATATAAAAAAGAAAATAAAAACATAATTATAGTTATAGACTTTGACAATAAGCTATATGTATATTTTCAAATAGGCCCTTACAAATAAAAATAGGTCAGCTATAAGTATATCAATCATTTTTATTTTTATTTTTAACTTTTTTCATCTTCTTTCTTCGATAGACAACCATAGGAATACTAGTAAGAAATAACCATGATTGTATATCCTATCTCTACTCATTCTTTCTTTTTTTTTTTGCTTTTTTCTTATTACTTTCACGAGGTCTGAGTCAAAAGTTATTAGGGGTTGTTTGAAATTTAATAGTATACATACTATTTTAAAGATTTTTCAAGAGGGTCGGGTAACCCCATCCCACATGAGTAAGTCTGCCCTGGTTTGCATGTTTGTGTATGTTGGTAATCTAGGATATAAAAAGACATATGTAAATAATGAGTTTGATAAAATTAAAATTAACTCAAAACACAAAATAAATAGCAAATTTTGGAATACTTATAATAAACTAAAATCATGATTATTAAGTTTTAAATAATTTAGTTTTGATATATAAAATGATAAATGATTTATTCTATAGAACTCAATGACTAATAATATAAGGATTTCTTTATTTATTTTTTTGAACGGCAAATGTACGACCCTCCTTCAGATGATAGGTGTTATGTTAATCAGGCCCACCTATCTGTTTTCATGCCGGCACCGTACCTCCAACCCCCTCAGGAGGAAACTCATTACTGAGAAAACCTCCTGACTCAACTCTAAGCATTTTTTACTTAGAGTGAGACTTGAATTCATGATCTCTTCCCTTTATAAAGATTTATTAACAGATGAAATTGGTGTATCAGAGTTAAAATACCAACATACTTATATCTAGGATATTTAAATTGTATTGTCACGATTCTCGAGAATAAAATTTACAACACATAATCAATAAATAAACATTGGTAAATTTTATTTTGAATGTAATGAAATTAATTTGTAATTTCATTAAGTAAAATGTTTTGTAAAAGCCACTTACATGAGGCGTAAAATACTCATTATCAAATCATAAGCCTTTGCCTCCCTTTTCATAACACTTACACATTACCGGATTTTTTCTATGAAGGATTGTCATGGGCCATTCACTTGAATTTTCTTGTAATGGCATAAGATGATATACCACAATCTTATGAAAGTGCATTCGGTCAATCACAAAGTTAGGGATACATCATGTTAAGTTAGGACAACTTATAACTTGACTATCTATGAAATATGCAAACCATCCACAAAGGATGGGTTTGCATAATTTGGGATTAAATGTGTTAAATTTAACAATTGAACCGTTGGTGCATACCAAAAATTGTACGAGCTGCGTAACTAAATACACCTGGTTATCAAACCTACCAATCAACTTAATTCTTGTAAAAAGTTTATATGCCAATTATAAGAAGTTAATGGTGATGTGGATCTTAGCCTTTAGTTATTTAAGTTTTATAAACAAAACATGGGTAATTAGTTGTTAAATGATTAAGATATCAAAAGTATTAAAACTTAACTTCGCTTTGTAGATGACCTCAAACTTGAACATCCTAACTATGAAATCTAACTCCTTAAATTTGCGGTTCATTTTGTACCAAGAAAAACTTGATTGGGGTATTTGAATTTGTTAGTTGTATTGGACTGCTTGCCCAACTATTATTTACTGTCGTTTAAGGTTCCTATCCATGTTATAATTAAAATAGAAAAATTAAGAAGTATTTTAATGTATGAAGGCAATTTTAACTCAAAATTATCATGGGATAAGGTGTTGGGGCCTAAAGATAATGGGAAACTAAACCACACCAATTTTATTTATTTTTACAAAATACTTTCACAATTCATATTAGAGTTAAGTCTCGATTCACATCTAAACTTGTCACTCGTAGTGACATATCATTTCTTAATAAATATAAAAGTATTACAAAAAAACAAAAACATTTTACAAACTTTTTCTATACTATTTATTATTTTAAATATTAAACAATAGAAGATTTCTTTGTCAGTCCAATCACGTTTATAAAACATTAAGCACGGTGCTTTTCTTGAAAATATTAAAAATATATTTTTATTAGCTTTCACTAAGAGGACACCTTTTTTTATTTCAAAAACATGTTTTCTTTTTATTAGGATTTAACACACAATATCTTTTTTATTTAAATCCACATTACTCTTTGGAATTTAACACCCGAGATCATTGTGGGTTTATGTTTAATCGGTGAGGATTATTAACTACTCTTTTTATATATGTGGAGTTTAACACCCGAACCCCTTGGGATTTCAACATCCGAACCCCTGGGATTTCAACACCCGAAATCCTTACATATATTTTACTTCCCTTTTTATGTATATGTGGAGTTCAAACCTGACCTATTGGGATTTCAACACTCGAAATCCTTAAATATATTATAAATACACATTATTTTTAAAGTCACTAAAACATATATTTAACTCCTTTTAATACACATATTTGGACCCGTAATCTTATAAACCATTTCCCCTATAATCACGTTTATCATAATAAATAAACATATATCACATGTAATTGAACATGTTTTATCTCCATAGACTTCATACAAACTTATAATAAACAAAACATATAACATGAAATTAAACATGTAATATAATCTCGTTACGGGTCAATGTACTTACCTTTCAAACTTAATAAGATCATTATACGAGATCCGAGTTTCTCGCTCGCCTAACACTAACTGTTGAACACAACTTTTCTCTCAAACCCTTAGTGCAAGACCGTTTAAGGGATGGTCAATACAACAGTTTTCACAAAGATGGGAGACTTAGAACACTTAACAGATCAAATAGGGAACCGGGTTTGAGTAGATGATGTTAAGAACACAAGTAAACAAGAGATAGAACAAGAACAAAAACAAGATAAGTATGGTTTTCAAGAATGTTGTGTATTGCTCTCAAGTCCTATTACAAGTGTTTCAAACCATAAAAAGAAATATAAGAACCTGAGATACTTTATACTACATCCTACAGCTGGCTATACTTTGAAAGCCAGCTGGAAACACTAATATAGATATCAAGATCAATGTACAGTCAAAAGGCAGATTACCTATTGACTTGTGACTATGACATGTCATAGCTCAAATCCTAATATATTACAAAAAGGATCAAAAGTACAAAGTAGAAAGTTACAGACTTCAAACCATCATCTATAGTTCACTAAAGCATGGATCTTTTCACTAACTTGTATAAGTTGGTAAGTCTTTAGAGTGGCAGCGACAAGTTGGTCTGCTTTATGAAAAAGTTGATCAGAGAGAGCATGTCTTCTCTGTCTTCAAAAGAAATTAGTCTTCATTCTTGGGCTTCAGAAGACTTTGTCCTTGAAGCTTCGAAAGACTTTATCTTTGGCTTGGGAAGATTTGGTCTTTGGCTTTAGAAGATTTTGTCTTTAGCTTTGGAAGATTTGGTCTTTGGCTTTCGAAGATTTGGTCTTTGGCTTTGAAAGATTTTACACTTAGAATATTTTTTATAAAGAATGTAAAACTTCTAAAGTAACTTCTACAATGTACATCATGCATGCATGCTAAAAGCTCTTTGTTTGCTTTGCTTGCATCAGCCTTTCAAGTATAACCTTACAAACTCCCCCTAGGCTGATGCTACTAAAAGAAGGATACTCAGATATTGATAGTCCTTATAGAGATCAAGACCATTCCTTTCTTCATCAACTAGCCAGGATCCCTCATACTCTCATAGTATCTTCTCATGTCATGAAGATCATGCAGAGAAAGATCAAGCATGTCTTGCCAGATATAGACATCTTGACCTCCTCTTTATATGATTACATACAATCTGTCTGGATTTACAACAAATGTCCAGGACAGGATGGGTTTTCTAGCTGTAAGAGGCTCTACTTATGTTGGAGTTAGTTGAGCAGCCTCTTATTGAGCCACCTCAAGATGCTCAGACTCATCCTGAGGTTTGGAGGTGGATTTCTTATACTTCTTCTTCTTCTTAGTCTCCTTCCTCATGACCATCTTTTTCCTTCTGTTTGATGACTTTAACTTAGAAGACTGACCTTCAGTACTAGGTTGTTCTGTTATGTCTTACTCGGTTTGTGACATCCGTCACCAAAGGTCCATCAATTAACGAGATTCTGTTATCTTTTTCTTTAATTGGTCGTTCCTCATATTTATAAACTATACGTGTGGATATCATACTTGCTTGGTTATCTTTTACACTTGTGTTATCATTGTTTGCATCGTCATCACCTAAAACGTTTATAAATACCGCCACCGACATCATTAAATATATTATGTTGTATAATAATAATGTCATTAATAACATCATTTTTAAGATACAAATATCATTAAATACTTCCCTATCATTAATATAACTAGCCTAGTTACGTCGTTTTCAACTGAACAAATTTGGGAACTCGGGGGCTAAGTGCGGGGACCAAACTTGACAATTTGCCAAACTAGGACTGGGTATATAAACCCCTTACCAGCCCTATCCACCACATTCACCTTCTTTTTCAACATCTTCTTCTTCCGTTTTCTTCCTCATCCTTGCTCCAAAACCGCCTCGTTTCGTCTCATTTTCACCGGTTAAACCTCAGCTACAACTGAGACTACACATTTCTAGCAGGTAGACGACCTTGGTTGTCCTTTGTTGCTTGTTCACTTCTGTGATTTTAGGGTTTCGGGTGCTCGAGTTCAACCCGAGCACAAGAGGTCATGTGGGTGCGTGTGTTGCCGTTCTGCGTGTGCAACTTGCATAGATATGTTAGATAAGTGTTCCTGGAAGTCCTTGAGATGTGAAACTCGTGCACAGAGTAGCCAAAGGCTGCACAGCACTTCTGCAGTCGCGATCTGCTGTTCTGCGCGACTGGGTCTGTCATGCGACTGAATCGTGCGATTGGGCGTATCGTGCGACTGAGTCCATGCGATTGAGTGAGTCGTGCGACTGAGTCCATGCGATTGAGTGAGCCGTGCGACTGAGCCTATGCGATTGTGTGTGTCGTGCGATTGAGTCATGCGGATGAATATTGTCATGCGATTGAATCAATGCGGATGAATGTGTGCGATTGTGCGTGTATCACACGACTGAATGCCTAGTCGCACGAATAGAGGTTCAGTCATACGAATGAAGCTAATTCATACGAATGAAGGTTGAATCATGCGAATGGATGTTGAGTCGTGCGATTGGGTGCTGTGTGGTACGACTGAATACTGATTCGCACGAATGGGGGTTCAATCGTACGCATGAAGCTGATTCGTACGATTGAAGGTCCATTCGTGCGGATGGAGTGTTGAGTCGTGCGTCTGGTCCTGTCGTGCGATTGGAGTTGCTGCGTGTGACTTCTCCTTGTGTGCGGTGTGTTTGTCGTGTGATGTTAAGGTAACATCGACATGGTTGCCGTTGCCAATGACAATACTTAAATTAACACTATCAAACTTACTAATGTTATCACTACTCAAATCAACATAACCATTGACAATTATCAACAATCGATTTGTAACACTAATGCTTACTAAGTATTTCCCTAACAGCAATAACACTTTTACACAAACATCATCGACAATGGCAACGTTTCTAGTACTTGGATCTACATAAGATCTATTGTGTGTGTTTGTGTATGTGTTACCCGCGACCAAACCGATACGACCCGACCCGACTAAACATTATTAATAAAATTAGGCACATCATTAACGCTTAACATAACTGTCAATAGGTGTTTGACCGTTCATTGCATACAACGTTTGGGAAGTTTCATCATACATACTTACCACTTAACAAGTGAGTTCGTGGCCCCTTTTTATGCTTATACAATATTTCAATGTTTACAGACATGGTTGTTGGACCAAAAGAACCAATGAGCCAAGATCAGGAAAACCTCTAAGTCCCACATGCCACTACAACAACTGCTGAAGACTCCCATCAGTTACAGTGCTCTCTTACTTGAATGTCAGACTCGAGAGCATCTGAAGACTCCCATCAGCTATTGTGTTCTCTTGCTTGAATGTCAAACTCGAGAGCATCTTAGCTCCAGCCTCAGCTGTTATGACAAAGTCTGAAGAACAAAGTATG